>JAQJVL010000997.1:0-291421 GCA_035578905.1 Stictocephala bisonia | reverse complement strand
TTATTTTTATCCTTGTTGATGTTTTTAATTCATTGATATGTTGTTTTAACTACAGTAATATATTTTGATTCCTTATAAAGTACTTATTCTTTGTATACATAGGTTATTATACTACAACTTACTATACTGTTCCATTTATTACAGGTACTTATGTATAGCCTTGTATTTTTGCTAACGTATTGTTTGTTAAGTGAAATTGTTTTTTTATTTGATAGTTAAATATTGGATTTGCCGTTAAGCGAAATAAATTTATGGTTCTGATAAAATGTTATGAATTAGTATTTTGCCTCTCTGCTAAATGCACAATAATTTAAAGGCTTCCCATAATTTTACGTTGGGAGTGTGGCAACACTGTTTTAAGTAAAGTGTAACCGCCCGTAACGACCGCGTCCGCCCCGATCAACTCGGCTCGGCATCGCTCGTCTCGGCGAAGGCCAGTGCCACTGCCGCCAGTCCGCTCTGACGGCGACCCTCCAGATGACATTATGAGAGGTTCTCTGTTTTATATACAATAGATGAAACAATGAGCGTAGACGAACTATTAATTTTAGCAGTTCGCGAACATCCTATATTGTACGATGTTAATAATGCCGGATACCATGACAACAAGAAGAAGGATTATGTATGGAAACAAATATCTGACAAATTTGACGATTTGACAAGTAAGCGCCTACATCAAAATATCGTTTCCCAAATTAACATTTGTATTAAATCATTGGTTTACATATTAAAATTAAAAATACTCTATTCCATGTAGTTTGTAGGTCTAGTAGTAAAACCGTTATTGGAAATGTAAGGCCTTGAATTATTACCTTGTTATATATGGAGTGTTTGGTACAAAAAGAGTTATATCATAAAAACATTTATTTTCTACTGTAAAATCCCCACTCTCAAATTTAGATAAAAAGTTCTCTTTTGGTTTGCAGAATAATAATTCTGCTATGTAATTTAACTATTTTGAAATTTTTAAAATTGAATTGAATATTTTACAGTTTTAAAAGCACATTTAAATATTTTTGCTTTTGGTTGTTCATAAAGATATTTTTTAAAACTTTTGTGGTAAAGTTTTTAATTACCATTCCAATGCCTGTTATATAATGCTTTTTATAAAGAAGTAACTGCAGTAAATAGCAATAAAAAAACTATAAAAACTAAAATAATTAATTATAAGTGCAAATGCATGAGAATGGTATTAGTACTTAAGGGCGTCCATCAAAAATTATTTTTGAACATTTTTTAAATACTATTTTTCTGTGTTGTTACAAGTAATAAGTGTGCTCAGGAAAAAAATTCAAACAAATTGTTGTATGAATATGGCTACCTAAAGTGGCTAATTTAACTTTCTTGGTTCCTAACTCATAACAAACTGTTCAATATAATTTTTTCAAATTTTAAGAATATAGTGGACAAATAGTACTAACCAACCTAGATTAATTAAAAATAAAAAGAATATTTTTTCAAGCGTAACTGATTATTATTTGATAAATGAAGTGTACGAATTTTGATTGAAATTTGTACAATTATCTTTGGCAGAAAAAGTAGATTAATAATACATGAAATCTTTATTGATAAAGTTTACAATAAATGAAGGAGTTATTCTCCGTTGTGTTCCAGACATTCCCACTGTACTTTATTGCTGAGTAAGTGGGTTATCATTTCTGTACGGTACGGGTAGGTTGGTGGCTCATCAACACTGTACCTATATTTATAGGTCGGTGTGGGTGAGTCATCATAACTCATGCATTGTTGAGTTGGTGGGTGATTATCATTGATGCATTGTTGAGTGGGTGGGTCATCATGTAGGGGGTTGGGGATCATCTTTCTGTAAAGATATAGATGGGTAGGTGGGTCATCACCACTGTTTATGTACTGCTTAGTGAGTGGGTCATCACATCTGTACGGTAAAGGTGAGTTGGCGGCTCATCACATTTATACAGTATGGGTGAGTTAGTACCTCATTATCACTGTTAGTGTATTACTGGGTTGGTTGGTTATAAACTCTGTACGGGTGGGTGGTTCACTGTACGTGTAATGGTGAATGGGCAGGTCATCACCTCTGTACAGTATAGGTGAGTTGGTGGCTCATCACATTTATACAGTATGGGTGAGTTAGTACCTCATTATCACTGTTAGTGTATTGCTGGGTTGGTGGGTTATCACCTCTGTACGGGTAGGTAACCACAGTGAACCCACTGTATGTGTAATGGTGAATGGGCAAGTCATCACCTCTGTCGAGTATAGGTGACTTGGTGGCTCATCACATCTATACAGTATGGGTGAGTTAGTACCTCATTATCACTGTTAGTGTATTACTGGGTTGGTTGGTTATAAACTCTGTACGGGTGGGTGGTTCACTATACGTGTAATGGTGAATGGGCAGGTCATCACCTCTGTACAGTATAGGTGAGTTGGTGGCTCATCACATCTATACAGTATGGGTGAGTTAGTACCTCATTATCACTGTTAGTGTATTGCTGGGTTGGTGGGTTATCACCTCGTAGGGTGGGTGGTTCACTATACGTGTAATGGTGAATGGGCAGGTCATCACCTCTGTACAGTATAGGTGAGTTGGTGGCTCATCACATCTATACAGTATGGGTGAGTTAGTACCTCATTATCACTGTTAGTGTATTGCTGGGTTGGTGGGTTACCACCTCTGTACGGGTAGGTAACCACAGTGAACCCACTGTACGTGTAATGGTGAATGGGCAGGTCATCACCTCTGAACAGTATAGGTGAGTTGGTGGCTCATCACATCTATACAGTATGGGTGAGTTAGTACCTCATTATCACTGTTAGTTTATTGCTGGGTTGGTGGGTTATCACCTCTGTACGGGTAGGTAACCACAGTGAACCCACTGTATGTGTATTGCTGAATGGGCAGGTCATCACCTCTGTACAGTATAGGTGAGTTGGTGGCTCATCACATCTATACAGTATGGGTGATTTAGTACCTCATTATCACTGTTATTTTATTGCTGGGTTGGTGGGTTATCACCTCTGTACGGGTAGGTAACCACAGTGAACCTACTGTACGTGTAATGGTGAATGGGCAGGTCATCACCTCTGAACACATATTGCTGAATGGGTGGTCATCACATAAGTATGTGTAGGAGTGGGTCATCAACTCTATATTGTATGGGCAAGTTAGTTGCTCATCATCGCTGCACGTGTACTGTTGAGAGGGTGAGTCACCTACACTGTACCTGTATTGTTGAGTGGGTTGTCATTACCATTGTACGGATATGTGTGGGAAGGTAGGTCATCACCACTGTAAGAGTAATGATGAGTGGGTGTGTCATCATCTCTGCAAATATATGGTTTTTGCCGAATTTAGATACACAGGGTCCAGAAGACTGGGGTAGTCCTAATCCTCTGCTGTCAAAATATCGCCATTGTAACGAACCTAAGCATCAGCCCACCCACATTTCTGGAGTCATCACCACTGTATATAATATACAAATATAATATACAAACAGCTCATGATACTCATATACAACTCTTTTCAATACTAATTTGCAAATTCTGGAATTTATATTGTTTCAGCTTTTTATTGATAGTACCAAAGGTTTTGTATACCATCACAGCTATATAAACAAGACGTTAGCTAATATGAGTGTTGTAATGAATGTACATGGTCAAGCATTACCTGAAAATAACAATAGAAAAACTAGACTATTGCTGGTATGGAGATTTAGTGGAATAAAAGGTATTGGGTATTGGTAAACATACCTTAGAGGATAAATACTAACAAAGTACACAAGTGAACATATAAAGACACAATACATAGCACAAATGTTTAATGTCACTGACATAATCAGGCTGGAAAAAACTGACTCAGTCCCAACTGCCTTGGTAAGTTATTTAATTTATTAATTTATTCTTAAGACCTCGATCGTCAAGATATTGGTTAATATGGATTTCGAATGAGTATGATGAGTTTAGATGGACGATTGTAGTCATTGTTACTATCTGAGTTCCACTTAGCTCAGAAAGGACTATTTATTAATTGGTCGGTAGCGAAGTTGGTTCATTCCCAGCTTTATGTGCTAAAGGTTCTCAGTTCGATCCCAATCAGAGTCATAATACATTTTGAGAAGGATCAGCTGATAACCACCGGCTGTTCATTTGTCATTGGGCTATTAATTAATGACACTTTCTAAGGAATAGTCGGCCTTAGTTTGTAACAATGACTACATTCGCTCATCTAAACTCCACACTCATTCGAAATCCATATTCGCCCATATCTTGACGATTGGCGTCTTATGAATAAATAAATAAATAAATAAAAAAAAATAAATAAAAAAATTAATAGCCCAATAGCCAGGGCAACTATGAGACCTACAGCTTTACGTGGAATCTGAACCACGCAGTGTTGGTCTGATTTTCAACTGACAAGCTCACAGTCAGTTCTCTCCCGACACAACATCTGAACTCTGACTACCAACTAACATGGATACTCCAGAGTTCTCTAGTAGTGTCCACGTCGATGGCAACCAATGAGCGGATGGATGCCAAGGGGGAAGGGGGCTACTGAGCATAACACAGAATTTACAGTTATCGCAAGTTATTTTACTGATGATTTGGGATTGAGGAGGGTGGTAACTAGGTCTATCTGATGTTGAGATTGTGAGGGTCACAGCACTTTATTATCAATTGGTATTATTATCAAACAGTGCTAGATCCATTCTTCTCAGTTGGGAACTACTGCCTTGGGGAATCTGACTACTTTAACAGCATGACATTGATAAAACTGTTGGTCATTGAAAAGAGTATGGGTTGAGACAGATTTTTCAGGATTTTGAACTAAGCAATAATACATATGGCCATTCATGCATTTATGGAGAATTTCACTAGTAAGACAGTGTATGTGGTGGTTGAGGAGGGAATATATCGGAGGAGAGAAGTTTTAAGATTGCAATTGATAATTTTTGTTAGGGGAATTACAGGTTTGGTTTCCAAGTATTTTGAAGGTTACAGAGATGATGTAGATGGGAAATGAATAAGTCAGGTTTTGCTATATTTTTTGTTGCAGGATTAGAACTGGGTGATTGGTTTTCTGTGAGAGAGATTAGCAGGGTGGTAGGATCAGTAATTTAGATTGAGCCATGATTTGCAGAAGATTTTTTCAAAAGGTGGTAAAACAGTTGACACTTTTGTTCCATCATTTATCTTCCTTTGTTTAGCATGACTGGTTCCGAAGGTCCTTCATCTTCAGGAGCCTTCGCTTAGTGTAAAGTAAAGGCCCAGTTAAATGCACTTGAAGATGAAGTACAACCTTTGGAACCGGCTGTGTTAAATAATAGAAAATGTCCACAGAACAAAGAAGAGGAAACTATTCCACCATCTATTGTTAAATTCAACCAATCAGGATTTAATTCTGATAGAATAGTAATAGCTTTTTCTGTGACAATAGAAGTGTTTCTCGGAGATCTTGGTGTAGTGGATGTTTTTAATATGGAAGCTATCTTTCAGGTTATGGTTGAGTTTCTATAAGCCATGATGGTTGGTTACAAGGGAGTTAGCTATTTATAGTTTTATGTTGGTTTTAGTTTGGGGACGGATCCAAACGGATTTGATTTCTGATAAGTTAGATAGAATAACCTCTCTTTTGGAATGTACTTACAAGTTGGTAGGTGTATTTTATATAGGTTGCTAGGAGAGTAAATTATTCACTTGGCTCTGAAAGTGGTTAGGATATGATTTTATTTGGGTAACAGAATAGTGATGATATTCTTGTTTTTTTGTTTTGTTGTTGTTTTGATGTAAATAATATTTGAAGGACACCATCCTCCAATCCAATTTCAACATTAAGGAAGGCTTGCGTTTGGAAGATTACCTGAATTGAATCTTGAATTGAAAATAAAATTATTAGATAAAATGATTTAAAGGTTGTTTCAAGGTTGATTTTAGAGTCAGTCCAGATCATAAAATATCGCCAATGAGCCAGCAGAGGGGTGGGACAGGTTATTTTTCAAGGAAACTCTTCTCCAGTTTCTCCCAAAAAAATTAGCAAGGAAGAAACCATTCAGGTACACATAGTGATAACGTTGTTCTGAGGATAGTTGACATTGGAACTTTAGGAATGGTTCTGTTCAAGAATTAAGATAGTTGAATTAGGAAAAGAAAGCCAAGTTTGGTTAGCAAAGGTGTGTCTTGAAGAGCTCAATAGCGGCTTGACCACTTTACACCACTTTATATTGGTGTAAAGTGGTCACATGTATGTTAACCAGTTTTACATTAAAAGGAAGAAATTGGAACGGAAAGAAGTATAGGGAAATGATTGGTCTTCTGAACGTGAAAAGGAAGCTGTTATACCAGAGGTTGGGGTTTAACTTCAACAAATTCGTATGACAGTTAAGATTTATTATTATTATTAAAGACATAAATCCTTTCAGTAGCAAAATTATAGGTGGCCACAATATGGCTACCAGAAGAAAAGATGGTGCCTTTGTGGATTTTTGGTGGAACTGAGATCTGGGGTGGTTTGGATGCTCATAAATCAACAGGACTTGGTTAGCTGATTGGTGGTTAAGTTAGGCATGATGAAGAAGGAGATATATCAGTTCTTGATAATTTCTTTCAGGGGAGGGGAAAAATAATATTTTGAGTAGATTGAAGATTTGGAAAACTGGTGGTTGATTTTATGGGTGTAATCGGGTTTGTTCAGGATAACAATGGTAGAGCCTTTATCCTCTACAGGATCATAATGTCGCAGTTGGATTTTAAGGAGTTTATGTATCTGCGTTCAGTAACGATAAGGTTTGGTTCTGTAGGGAGCTAGGAAAACAACTTGTAATTTGACACTTTTTGGAGTATGACATTTAAGTACAGTTCTAAAAGATGATCAGGAGGTATAATTGTTGAGGATCAAAACTCAAGGAAGACTTGAAATGAGTAAGGCAGGTTTCAGGGAATTTGTGCTATGTATTGTTTCTTTATATGTTCACCTGTGTTTGTATTAGTGGCCTTAATCTCTACGGTTAATGAGCTAATGCCTCTAATCTCTCCTATTACATGTAACCTAATTTAAAATTTCACATGTGGATTTGTATATATATATGTACATGTGTGATGTAGGTTCCTTTGAGAGTCGATATAGTCTGAAGATGGTAAACATGGTTGATGGAGATCAATCACCATAAGATTTGTATTTTTTTTAACTTTATTATATGAGACTTCTGTTGAGTGACTTTATTCTATATTTTCTGTGTTTATATAAAATCATAATAAATGTTGATTTAGAGACTATTTGATAAAAGTGACGGTTGTGAAAAAATCTCATGTCTGATGTAGTTGAAGTAGTTGACAGTATTTGTGTAATATATGTTTTGTTACAGCTGAAATGTGCAGGAAGAAATGGTTTGCCTTGCGTGATAGTTTTCGAAAATCATATAGAAAAAGGAAAAAGTCTTCCGGTCAAGTAGGAAAGAAGTACAAACCATGGAAGTTTGAAAATATAATAACTTTTATTATCCCTCACATGTCGGAGATAGAAAATATTAATGATCTGACAGTTGAAGGTGGAGATGGCTCTGAGCATTGCGAACTAAGCCAAACAGAATCTATAGAAGTAGAATCTATGACTGATGAAATAAAAAATGAAATTGAGGACGAAGGTGAACAATCCACAACTCAGTTTGAGAGCGTTGTTGTACAGGGAATGTATGATAGTACCCAAACAGCAACACCATGTCCTACAAGACAACAAATCCACACAACTAAAAAGCAAGATAGCCTAAGGGATTCTCATCCCTTGGACTCACAATTAGTGCATAGTTACTTGCAAGAGAGGTTACCAAAAAGGAGTGAGCCAAAGTCTACTGATGTTTTAGCATCTTTTTTTAAAGCAATGGAAGAGACTGTAAGGGGGTTTAGCTTTCCCTTGCAGCTTGAGGCTAAGAGACTGTAAGGGGGTTTAGCTTTCCCTTGCAGCTTGAGGCTAAGAGACTGTAAGAGGGTTTAGCTTTCCCTTGCAGCTTGAGGCTAAGAGACTGTAAGGGGGTTTAGCTTTCCCTTGCAGCTTGAGGCTAAGAGACTGTAAGGGGGTTTAGCTTTCCCTTGCAGCTTGAGGCTAAGAGACTGTAAGGGGGTTTAGCTTTCCCTTGCAGCTTGAGGCTAAGAGACTGTAAGGGGGTTTAGCTTTCCCTTGCAGCTTGAGGCTAAGAGACTGTAAGGGGGTTTAGCTTTCCCTTGCAGCTTGAGGCTAAGAGACTGTAAGGGGGTTTAGCTTTCCCTTGCAGCTTGAGGCTAAGAGACTGTAAGGGGGTTTAGCTTTCCCTTGCAGCTTGAGGCTAAGAGACTGTAAGAGGGTTTAGCTTTCCCTTGCAGCTTGAGGCTAAGAGACTGTAAGAGGGTTTAGCTTTCCCTTGCAGCTTGAGGCTAAGAGACTGTAAGGGGGTTTAGCTTTCCCTTGCAGCTTGAGGCTAAGAGACTGTAAGGGGGTTTAGCTTTCCCTTGCAGCTTGAGGCTAAGAGAAAGATTTTTGACATTGTTAATCAACTAGAAGTGACAAATTATCATTCTCACGAACTGACAACAATATTTGAATAAATGATTTATTTTTCCAATCAATAATGACTATAACTTAATTAAATTTGGTTGGTTTGGAAAATGACTGGCCAATTTTTTAAGTAATATGGCCAGTTTTTTTTTTATATATAACACATTATAAACTTATAATATATTTGAATCTAGCATTAGAATATTAAATAAAAAGCAAAAATCGCTTATTGTGTTATGTATGACAAATAGTTCAATTTACTTTTAAAACGAAAAAGGAATATTCATTTATAATAAAAAATACAACAATAATTATACAATGTAATATTGACAAGAAGCTTTAATTACTAGATATAAAATGAATAATGATTCAATAATAGAGAGGGTTAATTCTAATATTAAGTGTAACTATATGACAGATGATAAGTTATTGAATAATTTTTTCACTACACTACTATGAGATCAGCTGTTTTCGTTATGTGTTTAACAACCTGCGAAACATCATATTTTCAACAGCTGTCTATTGTTTACTACCAAAAGTAACATTGTTTACACCCGAAAATTTTCCACAGTCAACAACACCTGTTTTTAAAACATGTTTCTAATTTAATAAACAGTTAACATTCCAACAATGAGTTTTTATTCCGTAGTGTAGTGAAAAGTATCGTTCAAAACTCGAGTGAAAGTGTTTTGTATGTTCTCGACCATTCAAAGTCCTCGCACTTCAAACATATGGTCTCGAACATGCAAAACCCCACTTTCCACTCTTGTTATGAAATATACTATACTATGAGTTACTATTGTAAGATGTTATTTTAAAAAAATCAGGATTCTGTAACATTTTCAGAAACACATGCTCCTTCTTGGTCGTCTGCGTATATTTCACCAGCAGATACACCTGTCAACTTCATTGTCACCTAGTTAATGCCTTGTTGAACAAAACTATCTCGAAATTCAACCTTCTCCGTTAATTAATGTAAGAATGAATTATTATAGCTTTAAGGCCAACCCTGCACTGTTAAACAGCCTCAAGCTGAAGTTTGAGATTTATACTATTTTTCTCTTTTATTTTATTGTTTTATTATATATATTTATTACTTTTCTGAGTAAGTGTATCCATATAATAATGTCTATCAAGGCATCAAATTATTTACAGTAATAGTTATGTTTTTTGTAATGCCATAAATATTCCTTTGTCCGTGAATCTGTATTTTATCAAAAGACCTTTTCTTCATTATATGGTAGACATAGTTCTTAAGATAAACTTGGAAAAAAGTCCAAAAGTCATTACATTATAATAAAAATTAAAAATAAATAGCAAATGATCTCTTGTCACAAAGCTAAATCTAATCCATCAAGCCATTTATGACCTACTTAACTGATTCTATTTATGCTAGCTAATCCCTCCGTAAAACAGCGCAAGGGGCACTCTGAAACTATGTGATCCATTGTTTGGATAGACTCCCCGCAATCTATCTACTGGGGGATGATGTTGTTCATTTCCACAGCAAATCTTTAAAGCTGTACGTATCCCCTAGGTAGTTCTAAACAAGCAACAAATCTGGTAGCTGAACCGTCCAAAATTTGTGATCTCCCAGCTATGGCAGCTACTACAAAAAAAATTGTAGACTCTAAACTAGTTGCAAGAGAACATATAGTAAATGGTTTGTAGTTTAAGAGAACTATAATCATTATTACTTTGTTTTAGCATTAGCAAGAAACGTTGATGTCTGTACCACACTGTAAAGTATTGAATTTACCTTAGTGTTACTCTCAGGGTGTAAGAATTAAAAGGAAAATAATTAATTATCTTCTGAACATTTACAAAGATTCTCAATTTCTTTAAAGCATAAACTATTTTTCTTTCAAAATTACATTTTTCAAACATAATAAATATCAATTGTTACACAGATAAAGAGAATGTACAATTACAACATTTGTATTAAGTATTCCAACATATATAATGCATCTATAAGTGTGCATGAACAGCACTGCCTTTGAGGGTTTCTTTAAATTTCTACGTCATAGAATGCGGCCAGAAAAATTAGGTGCAATGAGCCGTAGTGACCAGTCAGTAGACGTGGCAAACTTGGCCAATGGGCGTTGTTGGTAGTCACTGCATTTGACTCTAACAATATTAAGTCTAATTATAAAAGGAGCCTGCATTCACGTTTTTAAAAAGAAAATAAAGGAGATATAATAGCAAGTGACCTTCAAATGACCAGCACATCACCTAAAGTGGACCCTCAAATGGGAGTAAATATAATATGACACGCTTTTAACTGGTATCAAAACTTATTACTAGTCAACAAGCTATGACTAATAGATACTTACACTATATAGGTGAAGCAAGGGATGTGACATGTGTGATAGGGGAAGTGTAATGTGGTATATAGTGGAGGAATAAGGAGGGAAGTGAAAGTGGTTCGACAAAGTAACATGAACAAAGAACTCAATATTTAGGTTGTTTAAAATTCCATAGATTATTTTTACTTAGTATATTTTCAATAATCATTCTATTTGCATCTGACTGTGCAACACTTTTTGTGCACCAATTAAAGAACAAAGCTTATATTTTTATGATTTACACAAATAATCTGTATAGTACAAAACGACCATATATTGAGGCGTGGAACTTGTGATATGTACTAAACTGAATCAGCTGTTATAATTTGGTTTCTGAGTTGAAAATCTTCGTTGATTTTGAAAACTATTTCACTGCAAAGTACTTTTCATTAAACTATTTTTGCACAAAACAGTTTTTGTTGTGGGCAGATTCTGATTTTAACTGGTTTTCATTTAGTTTATTTTATAAGTTGAGTCTCGTCTTATTTTAGTGATAATGAATTAACAAATATTAATTTCATTTGTGGATAGAGTAGACTAATATTAGTCAAGGAACAGAGAATTTAATATTAGTTCAAATTTAAATTAGTTTAATATTTAAAATTATTTATATTAGTTTTAGTTGAGATTTAGCCAATATTAGTCTTAGTTGTAATATAAGAGTTTATATTAGTAACTGGAAACATATCTGACTGGAAAGTTAGTTACTGATAAATAGTTGGTTATAACTCATCAGCTGATACTCCCACCACTGAATCTGAATACTTGACTTCTGCACATCTTTTTCTTCTTTTTTTTTTACAACTTCACTCGCCAGTACACATGAGTGTGTAGGCCTGTGCGTGGACCTTATTCAACGAGTGAAGTACAGGCTCAATGGGGATTCAAACTTTGGACCAAGCCCTCCGCAGTCTGAAGCCTTTGCCACTAAGCCACCACGCCCGTAAGGTGGCTCACCATCTCTGACCCAAGGTTCCTGCTACACCTGTTATGAATCACAGAGTGTGACATATTGGACTGTCTTCATATTCATACAATTGTAATCTTCATACTCTGTATCAGATCAGAATGTGTTTAGACTTACCTGTCCAAGTTCTTCATTGAGGTCAGAGGTGTTGCTGATGGCAGGATGGTGGTTTGCAAACATATCCAAATCCCACTCAAAGAATAAAGTTCCACAGAATCTTTGGATTTCTGCAATCAAGAGATAATTTGACTGATTTTCCCAATAAACAAATAAGAATGACAGTTCATTATTTGAATGTTTCATGTAGATTATGAAAATCTTTGTACTTATAAAAAAATAAATATTAAATATTAAAATATTAAAAATAATTTCAGGGATTTTTTTTAAGGAGAGGGTAATCCTTTTTCAACCTTACTCTACCCATTCCCCTACAGTAAGAAATATATTGCACTGATGCCACTATAAGAGCTAATAAATTTGAGTCATTTATTTTAAGGTACTAACTTACTTAACTATTTTAAAATAAATGTGTTTAAGTGCATTATTATAATTTTTAGTAAATACTGGCGCTTTATAAAAAAAGTATGAAAATATGTGTTTTCTGTACATTATTATGTTTTGTAGAACTAACTAAAAAAAAAATAATGTTAAATAAATCAGTATATTAGGAGAGATAGGACATCAGCAAACTTACCTAAGAAGACAAGTTCACTAACACCAGAGTAGTAGTAAACAAATACAATAGAGTCAAAAGTGCACAAATGTTCTGTGCCCCTGGCACTTTCTTCAGGTGAGTAGAGAGAGAATTGAATTAATAAACTATAAAACTACTGTTGCTAAATAAACGTATAAGTAAAACTATTCAATTTATTTATGTACAAAGTTAAAATATTTTAAACTTACCTAAATTAACGTAAAGAGATATTGGGATGATGTAGTAATAGAGAACTAAAAACACAAAAATGTTGACCATGAATTCTTGTAGACTGAAACCTTTGATAGTTCCTATGTACCACTGGCCACCTGCAAGACGAATACAAACTGAAAGTTAGTTAGGAACATTTCTACAACAGATTTCATAGATTAGATTTCAAATAACATTATTTTATTCTGCAGTGACTGATATATTTTTTACTGACTAAACAACTATTAGATTCACCTCCATTACAAGAAGATTAAATTCTAGATAATAAAGATTATTAAAAATAGTCAATTCTTGTCAAGCGTCGATAAAATGAAAACCTTTGTAACGGGTACAACAAAATGTTATAAAAGTGGGAAAGTATAAGAAAGCACTTATAACATTATCTTTCTTCTTTTTCATTTTTTTTTAAACTTCACTCGCCAGCTCACATGAGCTTGCAAGCCAGTGCGTGACTTTACAGGCAATTACTTATTTAGTTCAATATTTATGCTCTTAGTCTGGCACTACCTGTGAGATACTTAACAGAAATAATTTCACCAAACAGAAAATCCAACTTCACGTGGCCTATAATAATAGGCAGTCTTCTTGTTTCGTAGTCAATACTAAAACAAAGTACAGTAAAACCTCCTTAATCCGGCATTCTATAGTCCGGAATCGTCTATAATCTGGCATCAACGGCAATAGACACAAATTACAGAATTGCCTTCACAATGAAAAGTGAGCAACTCGACAGCTAATAAAAAAAATAGTTGTAAGAAGCAAATAGATATTAGATCTTTTTTCCAGCCATCTACCAGTGATGTTGCTAAAAACCACAAATACTATAGTACAGTACTGTACTGTTTTTCATACTGTATTCTAATTTATTTCATTATATACTGTACTTAAAAATGCATTTTAATATTTCTTCTGAACTTATATATTGATTTATATTGTTTAAATAACCCATGTTTAAATAATATATACGTACAGTAAAGTTTTGTTGAACAAATTATGTTATTTTTTATACACCTGTATTTCTATAAATAACCTCCATAGTCCGGAATTTTCTTTAATCCGGAAAGCGTCAAGTCCCAAACGTGCCGGATTAAAGATGTTCAACTGTAATTACACTTAAATTAATTTGATGGCTGGAAGAAGGAAAACACTACTTGTTACAACATGTGTTTGATTGGGAGCAAGTTGGATTTGTTGAGACAAAGGTGCTAAAATTTAACTTTTTAATCAATAAATCAAACTCACCATTTGATATAATTTCACTCCAGGAAGTTAGAACAACACTCAGCAATACTTCATTGATAAGCAATACAAAGAAGAAGAACAGAAATTTATTTATAGACCTGTAAAACACAAAGTAGTATATGAATAAACATAAAAATATGAACATAAATATGATCATATTTATTCCCAAATAGATGATAAGTTTGTACCACAGAGAATAAATAAACAGAGGTATCATCGAAAAGTGTGCTAAATGTGTGTCGAGTAGTTATTTCTTCAGTATGTAATGCGATGGCAGGACCAGCACCTTGTCAGTCCCTCCCTTATTGCCCCCAAATCCATAAGGATAAATATAGTAATTATTACTATACAATGTATAAAGATTATTTAAAATAGTCAATTCTTGTCAAGCGTCGATAAAATGAAAACCTTTGTAACGGGTACAAAAAAATGTTATAAAAGTGGGAAAGTATAAGAAAGCACTTATAACATTATCTTTCTTCTTTTTCATTTTTTTTAACTTCACTCGCCAGCTCACATGGGCAATGTATAAAGATGTACATTGTTTGTAATCTCTATACAACAGCCACTGAAGCGTTCACTATCACGATAAGAAAGTGACTTCTGTTTATTTGTCCTCTGTGTTTGTACACTCTTTTGTTTGAAAATGTTAATTTTTCATTAAATCAAAATTAAATTATATACTTTTATAGAAAACTAGCTGAACCCGGCGGACGTTGTCTCGCATTTCATTTTTTATTGACATACCAAAATTATTTATTTTTTATTTTCACGTTACACCACATGTTTTAATTACCGAGGAAAAAGGTTAACACCAAATACAGATCACCTGATCAAGTAAAAGTAGTGTGTGCTACACTCTCAAGGTGAAATGTAGAACTACAATAAATCAAAACATATACAGTACTGTTGTTGTGAGAACTTCAATCTGCTTATAGCATGTGAAACTACATTAAACCACACAGTCATATGTTTTTTGTAAACAATTCAGATTCTCCATTATGAAGCAAGAAATTTTAAAATGACCTTCCCTACAATAACATATTTTTCTTATAGTAGTTACATAGCAAAACAGAAAAAATCCAAACAAAATAGAAGAATATTTTCAAAAAGAAGATTTATAAGTAGTGTTGGATCAAAATCTATTTTCCTGTTTGTAAAAGTGAGAAAAAATATTTTTTATAATTATACTTGTATAATTTATTTATGAAATTCCTAAATTTTCCTAATTTTCACCTCTTATCTTCTTGGGTATGTGAGTCATAAAATTTAGTCCTTTTAGGAAGTATGTGAAGAAGAAAAATACAAAAAAATTTTGCGTTCTTAAAATAATTAAAGCACATATTAGCTATAAAGATTGTAAAGCAAAATTAATGTAATTCATTTAAAATATATATACAGTATTTTAGTTGTAACTAATTTTCATTAAAAATGTTTAAACACTGTTATATATTATTTTATTCTTATGGTAAGTGATCATCAAAAAGAATCTTATAAATATTAGATCTGATTGGAAATCATTTGTATGATCAAAAATAAATATTGAATGATAAAAAATATGCAATTTCTTTATCTACCAATTAGGGATGGTCAAAGTAACCAGTTTCTTTGCATCAGGTGATACAATTTAACTGATGCTCAAGACCACCTGATGCAACAGGAAATGGATATTCCATACATCCTGCTCACCTGCTCTGCTTCTATTTGTATCATACAACACAACAGTTGGTTGATTTCCTGTTGAAACATGAAAACTGATGTGAGTCTTAAATTAATAAATCAGTTTGTATTTGTCATTCAGTGAAGACTTGAGACGACTTGCTTATTTGTTTGGGCTGTTGCATTTAGTTTCAACAGTAACAGAATGCTGGCTGACCACTTCCTGTTACTTCACATCAGTTAAATTAAACTGTTACGCACTTGCAAATTGAACTGTTGCATCAGTTAAGCAAAAGTAGCAGGTTGGCACATCCCTATTACTAATATAGAGCCAATAAACCAATATTACTATCTAATTAAATTGAACTATTTCATTCAACTTAAAAGAACAACTAATAAAGCAAATTATTTATAGGATATTACTAACACATTCAATAAAACATATTTATAACAAATTGCATAAAAACAGGCCTAAAAATTTGGAACGAGAAAACACAGTACATGGAAATGTCACTAACAAACAAGCTACCACCCAAAATAAGGAAAACTGGTCCCGCACTTTAAATACCTGGGGGAAATCATTCAATCACCAGGGCTCAACCTTATTTCAGACAAACAGTAAATATCAAAACTACAAAAAGTAAACAAACATGGAATCACCACAATAAAATATGTGTTTCCATAGGCGCAAATTTACGATGTATAAAACAGTTATCTTGCCAGAAGCACTTTATGAAGTGGAAACCACAATACTCAGAGGACAGACCAGTTTTAATGAAATTGAAAAGCAAGAACGCCAAATTCTTGAAATACTTATGGACTAACCAAGTTAAGTAGAATATGCTTGATGAGATCAAAGAAAGAAATCTATATAAAAAGAAACAGCATTACAAATAAAATCAGAAAACAAAGAACAAAATTCTACATACATATATATACAGAATGGTAAAAATAAATTTGAAAAGAAAATTTTCAACATAATTACATCCAGGAAAATTGGCACAGAATGGTTGAAAGAAGCACAAAATGACATACAACAGAATGGAATTACGGGCCTTGAAAACAGATCTTAATACAAACACAAAATCATGAACATGAAAGTTGAAATAGACGATAAACAAGAAAAAAAAAAAAAGATGGACCTAAGAAAACAGTCACATGCAGAAAATATGAGGATGTTTTGGGAAGAGAAAAAGAAAATTTTAATCATTCTCATGATCAAGTTCAAACGCTTTCCTGAGGAGAAATAATTGATAATAATAATATTAGTAACATATTTACTTTTCGATAATTGAGAACTTGTTGATTGTAAGAGTGGAGTTCAATGCCAACTTTGTTTCTCTCCCAGTGTATACAGCACAGCCTGAAACCAAAATTGGATGTAAATACTATTTAATGCAGTTAAAATCGGTTTTTGTGATTTTAACTTATTGAACAACATGATATGCTCAAGATGTAAACACTTTTATCATAATTGTATGTAAGACATAAGAATAAATTCATCCAAAATATTCTCCTGCCAGCTCACAGTAATTTTGATGGATATTAATTAATTAGTTGGCGTTAAGCCTCCCACCCAAGTTACTTACACATGAAATGAAACGGTCTGAAGACTTTTAAAAGTTTAAGAGTGGTTTATTATGACTTAGGAATTCTCTATTGAAGTTTGACCTATCATACATTATTAAAAACAAAATTTGTTAGAGTACTTGAAATATTTACTTCTGCACTCTTTAAACTACTTGTCAGTTAAAATACCCATTTAAAAAAAGATTTACACACACTTCCTAAAAGTTAAAATTAACCATGCAAAAAAAAAGATTCATTTAAGGTGCAAAATAATGCAATTCTATAAAGAATATGTGGTAACATATTATTTAATAAATTAAAACTATTTTTTCTTTTGAGTATTTTACATTTTTTATGACATTTAGGCGTTTCTTAACTACTTTTTAAATCAATATTTTAGGTTAAACCATCACTTTGCATACCATTTTTTATTTTCCAATCGATAAAATAAATATTTTGTTTTAGTTTGAAGCAATAAATATAAAAAATAATAATATTTTTTTAACATAATAATAATAATAATAATGTAAAATAATAATAACAGAAAAGATGTTTCACTTCGTACTAATATTGTGTGAAATACATCTGCTCATAACTTTATTTAACTAAATATATTATTTAAGACCAGCCTACCAAAGACAAATTCTGTGTTACGTAGCTGGGCACCCCTTAGTAGGAGATTGTCTGCGGTAAGGGGTGCTATGAATGCATTATCTTCTGGGAAATGTAACTTTCTAAAGCTGCATCGATGCCGACATCGGCAGGACTCGCCGTGGAGAACCTCCATTGGGAAACCTTCCTAATAAACAAAGATAGTGTTGTGTTTAAATTGACCAATTAAGGGTTAGGTTATACGGCCAGGACAAAATGTAAAAGGAGAGATAGGGCATAAGCAAAATTACTTCAGAGAACAAATCCACTAACACAATACACAGGAAAACATATAAAAACATAAAACATTTCTCAAATTTACAGTATCACTGGCATTTTCCTCAGCTCTCTACTCAGACGAGAAAAATGCCTGTGCACTGAAAATTTGTGTTTTACCTGTATTTGTATTTTTCTGCACTGTGTTATTGGTCTTGTCTTCTCAGGTAATTTTCCTGATTATCTATCTCTCCTAATATACTATATTTTAATAAATATTGTCTGACACATTTAAAAATAATTTTAGATATAATTAATCTTAAATCATTTAAAAGTAATCTGCTTAAAGAACAAAATAATTGTGTATTACAGTTCCAAACAATATTTGAAAATTCTGGCATTACAAAATAAAAAGATTCACAGAACAACATATATGCTGTTCCGACAGGTCTTTGGCAATCTTGCCAACCTTTAGGAGAATCAAAACTGCGAATATAACTTCGAATGGCAGGAACAATCCCTAGCAGACTATTTTTTGTTGTGTCCAGGAGAAAGATTGGACTGAGTAGAATAATATAAATTTAAATTACATCAATGTTTAAACATGACATGGATGATTTCTCTACTAAAGTTGTCTTAATCCATTATGTTTTAAAGAAGCAGAATGTGATTTTGAAAAAGACAGTAAAGGCCGAGGTTTGGTCTGGTGGTTTTTTAACGTGTTCATTTCAGGGTGTGCTTCACAAAAACCACATATTTGGGTCCATTGAGCAATTGGAGGAAGCTTTAAACAAAGTTACACAATGTCAGACTCCACTGTAATACATCAAAATGTCTGATAAGTTCCTCGCACAGACCAATAGACTATGGGGAATGGGTAGAGTAAGGTAAAAGAGGAGATCAGCTTAGAATAAACATCAAAGAAAAAACCACAGCTTAGAATAAAAGAACATAGTGTTAGAAGTTAAAAATCACCTTGATAAAAACAGGATTGATGGCCTCAAAGTCCTCTTTTCTCTTGGATAAGTTGAGAGTAATGTCCCCACTGAACTGATATAGATCTACTGTTGGAGGATCACAAGTGATGGTGCCTTCGAGGTAAGGCAACTGGTCCACTGTCAAGTCTGTATCTATCGGACTCTCTACCATCTACAATAGAATAATAGTCTTCATAAAGGCCTCTTCACACCAAACGTATTAATACTCAGACAACGTCGCTGTAAGAGGTCTTAAATGTATCTGGTAATGATATTCAATGGGTGCACATCACACCGTGTATTAATATGTTTGTGGCGTCACAGAAGTATTAATACAGATTGGGAAAATAGCTTGGCTAGCTGCGCGTCGCTCACATATTACAACTGGCGCATGTGCAAAAGCCGATCTCGAAACATTGTTCATGCTCCCGCCCGGCATAGTAACCTTACTAATTGCAAGCTTCGTTGTTGACGTAGTTTTCTGTGTGAATGGAGCACAAATGACGTAGCCGAGGTATTATTACGGCCGAAAACGTATTAGTACTTCGGCCACTTTGGTGTGATGAGACCTTATGTTATATGGATTTTTACAAATCATTAACATCGCCAAGTTACAGCTTAAAGCTAAGTCAACTAGTAATATCATATAAGATTTTTCCTAACATAACAAAATAAGATGTGCAATAAATGCAAACCTTTTAATTTTTAGAATCCACAAACAAATCAAAACTCCAGGGTATACAGGGAACAGATCATGGGTAAAACTCGAAATAAATTGTTAGTTTTTGAGAAAATTTCATTTATGTCATAAAAAAGGGATTTGCCAGTAACCAACTATAAAACTATTTAAGCTTTCACAGCAATTTTCATGGTTAAAACTAACTCAAGGGCTTCAAGTATCTCTGTAGAACATAATATGCCAACATTTCATTTATGTTTCAGACATTTATGTTTCAATCTATCTGCAGCATTTTCATTGTATCATAGGTTCCAAAATGTGACTATTTAAGGATTTTTATATTTCATAACATTTTAATGCTATTTTATTATTTTTTACATGAATTGTGATTATAAAATAGTGTTTTAAATTTAGGATTTCCAGATTTTTAATAATATAAATTTTTAACACATTCGCTGTGGCTGGGTCAGTACTGACCCAAGGTGAGCAGCGCACACCACCTGGCTGGGCCAGTATAGTCACGTACTAGGTACACGTAGGTATTCCTTTGTTGGCCAGTGTGAGGTTAGCATCAGGGAAGAGAGCGTGTAATTCATGTTAGCGTTTTGGACGAGTGTAAACAACATTTCATTCCGGTACTATAAGAAATGCAAATGGCGTATATAGTGTAATGCAGTTTTTACTCTTCTGTAGATATTTAGGTTATTTCTAATGTTAATAACATGGCTGGACTCTTACGAGGGATTCTTTTTAAAGTGAATATCAGTTCTGGCGAGTCTTAAAAGTAAGTTTACAGTTTCAAGTCGTAACGGGAGTTTCAGATTTGTCTATTACAGCTTTTGATGAATAAATAAATGGACTGGAATGAACTAATGGGTTGGAGGGGATTAAATATTGTAAATAACAAAATGTGAATTAAAAATATTATATGAATTACACATAAATCGATTTTGTTTGTCAAAATATTTAAATAAGTAAGCTGCCGAACCAGGTAAGGCAGCTTAGCACTGTACACTGCGTGGCACCATGCGCTGCCGCAATAAATGTGTATTCTATTAAATGCGCTGCCGCGTTTAATAGAATACATTAAATGAGAAATTCCCGTGTTATTAATTACTCTTCTCTGAATTTTAAAACTGCTGTTCATTTTTTTATTACTAACTTCCATATTAAACATCAAAAGAACCGCTAAGTGACCAGACAAGTGATTATTTAAAACCTTAGTGTTCTTCATGTGAAGTTCTATTTTATCTTGATAGCATTTAAATCTTTGTTTTTGTGTAAAATATGTTGTATGTATTACAAAACTAACACAATGAAAACAATTTGTAAATAAAATGTTGCATAACTAAACACAGTATAGCTATGCACTATATTTATAAATTTGCCAGATTTTGGTTTGATTAAACAGTTACATTGTACATGTGAAAAGTTTATAAAGACTGGAAAATGACTGGTCCCTTTTACAAGTTTAGTTAGATTTAATACTTGAAAGACTCACGTTGTAACAAGTCGAAATGACATGTAAAGTTTTTTAACAAAATAATTTTAAAAGTACAACAACAATCTTTGTCTACCAAAACTTTCTATTAATGAATCCTAGTTATAAGCAATTTGATACATCGAAGATTTTTTAGGTATTTTAATTTGATAATGTTTACTTTTTTACTGGTTGTCAATACCATAAATGTAATTAAATTTCAAAGGATTTGATAAGAAAAGACAAAAAATTAAAATTAGTATATTATTATGTGTTTACTGTAGTTTCCTTTCTATTCTCTTAAAATCATTAGGTCTTGAATAATTTGCTTAACATTAATGTGTTTATTCATCTACAGGGTGGAAAATATATGGAAACGCTTTCACAACAACGTTATTTTTTGTCCATATATAATTTAATAGTTGAATTAAAAAAAAATAATTGTGTTCCATTAAGTGTCCATTAAATAGCGGAGAAATAATATTGTTCAAATCAGTAAATTTGAAATTCAAATGACCGCTACTCTGGAAAGGATAAACCTTTCGAAATCCAGTCTGTGGCAATTAATTTATCTTGAAGAGACCTTTCATTTGATACCAAACTCGATCTAGGTTTACGTTGCAAATTTTTGTTCAACTCCTCGTGGGCCGTCCTCGTGAAAAGATGAAATGTTGCTAATCTTTGCAAGCATGATCAAGTACAAGATGTTGCTTTTATAAGTGAAGTCATACAAAAGTTTTGTAAGGCAGCTTAGCACTGTACACTGCGTGGCACCATGCGCTGCCACAATAAATATGTTAAATCGAAATTCCAAAAAAATTGTTACAGACTTCATTTTAAAGTTATAAGAATGGATGACTATGGTGATCTTGTAGTTTTGATTTAGAAATAATTCTTTTTTCGATTGTTATGTAGGATTAACATATTATGTACTTGAACTAATAATCTCCAGAGAATTAGCCCATGTCTGAAATTGGTTTGGAAATAAGCAAAATAGAATATTAAAAATATAAGTTTGACATTACAAAATTCAATTAACACTGGTACAATATGCAATCAGGTATGATTGCAATTAATTGATTGTTCTTAAACAGTAGAATCAGACTTAACCTGTTTTATTGAATCTTTTTTCAGAGAGTAGTTCATTAAGTAAAATAACCTAATATACCGTAGCAACCTTAACAATGGAATGCGTAGCTCATTGGATTTCCAGAGTTATGTCACTGAAAACGTTGGTTGGTTGGCTTAGTTTACAATAGACCTTGTAACTAACACAAATTCATAACTTAATGGTAAGCGAACTTAAAATAATTAAGGCTTGAAATATCCTAAATTGTTATATAGGAATATTAAATCTATATATTAAAAAGATTTGCAAAATCTATTCAGAATTCATCCGGATGTTCTATCCGGCCTATTTGAAACCTTTTTTTAATGAAAAGTATTAATGCACAGTTAAGACATCAGGCATTGGATTTAACTTAAGTTTGACCTAACTCAAGTTGTATTTAAAGTGGCTTAATTTATGATTTTCCAAGGTTTTATTTTCGACTAAAACATATATGTCTCAGGTTCTAATTGAGGTAGGTAGTTTATTTTGGTCTAAATACACTCAGTGGATCAAGCCCTTTTATTTGGGCTTTTGATCACACAAATTGGTTGAGTTGGAGGATAGTTTAGTGCGGCCATTATAAGCCAATGTACACCATATACACCGAATCACTCATCACGAAACATCCAAAACTACAAGATCGATTGACTTGAAATTTGGTACATTGGTTTACCTAAGGCCCTAGAGACCCACTAAGAAAGGATTGTTCTCTCCGACCTCACGAATCCACCCCACTGACCTCCAAACTTTCAATGTTATTCTTATGGAACTTGTTTGAATCAATCAAGTTTTATCAATTTATTCATTTTTTTATTTATCATCAGCTGTCAAATGATCTGTAATTTGTTTACTTCATAAGATTTTACTTAATCCAGTATACTAATGTTTGAAATCAAATACCTGCCGAGGCCAAAAGCCAATGTGTCAAGAGTGCAGCAAGTGACAGGGTTGGTACATAACGCGAGCAGGAGTGTTCCCCAGTTGGTTATTAATTACCTAACAGATAATAATTCTTAACTGACTGCTCCTTTACCTTTAGGTTAGTTTCACCGTCCAGGTTAGCTGTTGTGATGAAGCCTCGGGAGTCCTCATGGCTGGATATCAACATAACCAAGTCACATGGGATATCTTCATCCCTGTTCACTCGTACTATATCACCCACACATACCCTCTTGCATGCAATTTCCTGTTAAAATAAAAAGAGTTCAGTTTCATGGATCCTTAAATTGTTTGCGTTACTATGCTGTAAAGTTTAAATATTTGGTTGCTTAATTAAACATGGATTAACTGTTTATCATAATGATTAACAAGTTCATCTTTTTACTAAAATAAAGTTATTTATTTTATTTTTTAAAAGTATTGTTTGTTTAGTTGAAATGTTTGACAGGATTCAACACTCAAGTAAAAATAAATTTTGATTTTATGTTATTATTTGTTTACTTATTTCTTAAATAAGCCATGACATCCAGTTAAGTACACATGTTATTTTTGTATAGGCAAGATAAGGGAAAATAAATTCAAATAACTTTATTGACAAACAACAAATTAGTACAGGCATACGTCATATAATCGATAGAATTAATAATAATTAAATAAAACCAACTCAACAATCATCAAAACATTTTAAAAACACAAAGTAAATGTATAAGAAAATATAAAACATGAAACAATAAAATATATACATACCATATACTTTTCACACAAATATTTAAATATACTAAGCAATCAGAAACTAAAATTCTACATTAATATTTAATTATTAAGTAATATTTAAAACTGGCCCAAATTATATAATATAAATTCAAATTTCAATTTAAAAAATCATTACTTGAGTATAAACAATGTTTTAAGAATAGTTTTTCATGAAAGTTCTAAAACTTCTAAGAAGAGCTTGTGTATGGCGTACTATATAAACAAAAACTGTTGATTAAGTCAAACCGATTCCTAGTGTTATATTTATGTGTAAGTGCATGGTTTTCAATTTTATTTAAATTCTTCTTGATGAATATTAAACATTGCAGTGTATAAATAGAGTATACTGTGAGAATCTCAAGATTTAAGAACAAGGGTGTGCAATGATCATCAAATTTAGCTCCAGATATTATCCGAATGGCTCTCTTTTGAAGTTGAAATATACGTCGAAGCTGATTAACGTCTAGATCAATACCCACCCATACACGTACAGTGGCATTGACCCACCCACCCACCCATACATGTACAGTGGTATTGATTTAACATACACCCATACATATACGGTGGTATTGCCAACCTACCCTCCCATACACATACGGTGGTATTGCACACCCACCATCCCATACACATACGGTGGTATTGCCCACCCACCATCCCATACATATACGGTGGTATTGACCACCCACCCTCCCATACACATACGGTGGTACGAACAGTTTTATTGACCCACCCGCCCATCCATACACATACAGTGTTATTGACCCACCCATACACATACAGTAGTACTGACTTACCCACCCACCTATACACGTACAGTGATATTGACCCACCCGCCCACCCATACCCGTACAGTGATATTGACCCACCCGCCCACTCATACACGTATAGTGATATTGCCCATGACATGGTCATCACTAATGATGATATACCAATGATGCCCCCAAACAATGGTACAGTGTGAAAGATGACTATGGACATGGGCATAATAAAAACTCTTTAACACCTCAATTTAACTCTTCCACTTAATCGCCGAAGCATAAAAATTCCTTTCGTAATATTTTTTTATATAATTTCAACATGGCTGTCCCAATTTAATTTAAATTCAATAGAAACCCCAAGAATATTCACACAGGAAAGCTCATGGCCATGAGTAAAAGAGAAACTAATATTCTGACTTTTGTCTTTATTTAATTTAAGGCAATTGGCTATACACCAATTTTTTACAATTGAATTATACTGGTTTTGAAGATGTTTTAATTTAATCTCATTATTATGTTTGAGGGTTAAAGCAAAGTCATTAGCAAAAAAGTAGCTATATGAGAATATGTTTTTAATATTAAATGGGAAATCATTTATATATATATATATATATATATATACACACACCTATATGATAAAAGACAATGGCCCCAGAATAGAACACTGCGGAAACCCACTATTTATCACTGAATAGTTAGATGATTGACCTTTAAAAAAGACTGCCTGCTTTCTATTCTGAAGGTAAGGTGAAAAGAATCTACAAGTTAAATCATCAAATCCATAAAATTTAAGCTTTGAAATTAAGATGTTGTGGTTTACTGAATAAAGATGTTATCTTGTCTTTATTTTCAAGAGATTTGTAACAGTCTTGCATACACTGAACAACTGCGTCCCATGTGCTACGACCAGATCGAAAGCCAAACTGACGTGATGAAAACAAATTATTCTCCTCAAAGTAATTAGTCAGCTGCCAGTAAACCAAATATTCAAAAACTTTAGAAATCACTGGAATCAAAGATATTGAACGATAATATTTATATGATTTTAAGCTTCCTTTTTTGTGTACAGGTATTATTTTAGACAATTTAAAAACTTCTGGAAAAATACCATAATTCAAGCAAGAATTAAAAATATTTTGAAGGACTTCACAAATGTTAAAAGAAGAGATTTTAATAATGGCAGAATTCAAATTATATGCATCAAGACTATGACTATTGCTAAGCTTACCAACAGCAGCAAAAACCTCCTCAACAGAAAAATGCTTTAACTTAAAATGCAAGCTTGCACTCAGCAAGTTATCAGATGGTAAAAAATAATAAAAGCAGTTTTAATTTTGGGAACAGTTAACACTATCTACTATTTTAATTACACTATCAATAAATTATTTATCAAATTTATCGCTTGTGAGTTCTTCAACATCTACATTACATGATTTATCAGCAGCTTTATTTAAGGGCTTTAGAAGAGGATCAGTTAAATTCCAGGAAACCTTAATCTAATTTTTTGCATTTAAAATTTTTGTACTATTGTAATTAAATGTTGCAGTTCTAAGAGTCACTCTATAATCAGACTTTGAACTTTTCACTAATCACAGTGCCTAGTCAAGTAGTACAAATTATCACATTGCTCTTTCATCAATGCCAGTTTTGAAGTAAACCAATTTTTATCTCTATTAAAATTGAGATTGCTGTTCACTTGTTTAAGTGAAAAAATTGAATTGATAAGCATTAAAAATATATTTAGAAATAAAGCAGTTTTAGAAGATTAGTTGATATCTGAATAAATATCAAATCAATTTATATTTTTCATAGAATACATTAAATGAGAAATTCCCGTGTTATTAATTACTCTTCTCTGAATTTTAAAACTGCTGTTCATTTTTTTATTACTAACTTCCATATTAAACATCAAAAGAACCGCTAAGTGACCAGACAAGTGATTATTTAAAACCTTAGTGTTCTTCATGTCAAGTTATATTTTATCTTGATAGCATTTAAATCTTTGTTTTAGTGTAAAATAAGTTGTATGTATTACAAAACTAACACATTGAAAACAATTTTTAAATAAAATGTTTTTTATTTACAAAACTAAACACAGTATAGCTATGCACTATATTTATAAATTTGCCAGATTTTGGTTTGATTAAACAGTTACATTGTACATGTGAAAAGTCTATCAAGACTGGAAAATGACTTGTCCCTTTTACAAGTGTAGTTAGATTTAATACTTGAAAGACTCACGTTGTAACAAGTCGAAATGTCATGTAAAGTTTTTTAACAAAATAATTTAAAAAGTACAACAATCTTTATCTACCAAAATTTTCTATTAATGAATCCTAGTTATAAGCAATTTGATACATCGAAGATTTTTTAGGTATTTTAATTTGATAATGTTTACTTTTTCCTGGTTGTCAATACCATAAATGTAATGAAATTTGAAAGGATTTGGTAAGAAAAGACGAAAAATTAAAATTAATATATTATTATGTTTTGTTTACTGTAGTTTCCTTTCTATTCTCTTAAAATCATTAGGTCCTGAATAATTTGATTAACATTAATGTGTTTATTCATCTACAGGGTGGAAAAAAATATGGAAACGCTTTCACAACGTTATTTTTATTCCATAGATAATTTAATAATTGAATTTTTAAAAATAATTGTGTTCCATTAAGTGTCCATTAAATAGCGGAGAAATAATATTGTTCAAATCAGTAAATTTGAAATTCAAATGACTGCTACTCTGGAAAGGATAAACCTTTCGAAATACGGTTTGTGGCAATTAATTTATCTTGAATAGACCTTTCATTTGATACCAAACTCGATCTAGGTTAACATTGAAAATTTTCGTTCAACTCCTCGTGGGCCGTCCTCGTAAAAAGATGAAATGTTGCTAATGGTGTCAAAAAGTATGTTCTTTGTAAGCATGATCAAGTACAAGATTTTGCTTTTATAAGTGAAGTCATACAAAAGTTTTGAAAGCGTTTCCATGTATTTTTCTACCCTGTATATTGATGTAAAATGCTAAAAATGTATTATCATCTTACCCAACCCAGCTTACATGTCATAAATTGTTCTTTCATTAATTTTTGATGTCTTTGAAGTAAACTTACCTGAAAGGTCCACTAACACAGTACACAAGTGAACATATATGGAAACAACATATAGCACACATTTTCATTGTCACTGACACTTTCTTCGAGTGAGTAGAACCCCTTGTAATCATGATCTCTTGAAAATATACTTTTACTAAGGGACACCCCTGCATGCTTTGCGTGCCAACTCCAACTCTCGCTGCGCTCGATACACCTTGGCCTTCAGCCTCGGCATGTGAATTTTGACTACAAATAATAGAACATTAACTATATAACATATAATCACAATATAACATTTATTTACAGCAACTCACTCACACTACTTGCATTGCTACCTAATATTACTTAACTTACTTCAAACGTGTCATTCAATTTTTTTTGTTTAACAGCTGAAGATTAAACTTTTAATGTATTAATAGGATAATGCCAAACATACAAAATAAACATATTTATTTATTTACAAAACAGCTGCTATTAATTTACTAAAATCAACTCAATGTTTTTCTTATAGAAACAAAGGAATGGAATTTTGAATAATCTTTCTTAGTGGGTGGCTTTGATACTAAAGCTAACATCCTTTAACATTTTGTGTAAATGTTGTGTGTGTTTGGTGGTTTTTGAGATTTCGTGATGAACGAGTGAGTGAGTCGGTCAGGGGTATTTTGGCTTTAATATAGGAAACCTCACCTGTGCTACACCTCCTCTTACAACTGTAACCAGTGTGTTGTTGATCTTATTGTCAGCTTGGTGGCGCAGGTAGTCTTCATAACCTTGTTTGATGGCACTGACTGTAACAACCAATATCAGTGGGCCCAGGGTGGCCCAAGAACTTACTGGAGTATCTGGGATCACGCCCTAAAACAAAATACATTTACCACTTCTTTCCCAAAAATGTCATGAACTTTGATAATGAAGCTAAATTCTGTTTCGTAGGCCTTTAGACTGGGGAGAAAGGATTTGAGAATGGAGTTATTTTAGTTATTACTTGGGGTTACCTTGAAGTTGAATTTTTAATGCTTTGCTGACCATAAATTATCAAATGACAATTAGTTTAGTTGTTAAAGAATGGAATTATAAAGCTTTCAATAGTCGCATTTCTTGAAAAAAAACCTGAATGCGTCTTAAGATAAAACCTGAAATATTATATACATGAAAAGATTAGTAAAAGTAAAATTTAAAAGTAATAAAGAAAAATAACAAAACTAAATGCTCCACTAACACAAAGTACAAGAAAAATAATACATACACAACATTTAACATACATTTTCAGTGCACTTTCTTCAGTTTTGGCTCTTTCCTCACCTCTTGAAAATACCAGTTATACTGAAAATTTGTGTTATGTGTTGGTTTTCTTGTGCATTGTGTTAATGGACTTGACTTCTCAGGTAGGTCTGTTGATGCCCTATATGTCCTATTATATTAATTCCTGGACTGGTTAACGTCTAACATAACCTAAAAGAAGAATATTAAAAACAAACATAGAATAGGAAAAATGTAAGCATAGCTGTTGAATAAACAAGACTAAAAACAAAGTACAAATACGTGTTTCATACTCAAAACTGTCAAACAAATATCTGAAAAGCGACATAGAAACTATAAGAACAAAAATATTATAATTGTCTTTATTTTATTTTAATTTTATTTCCCACGATTTAACCAATTTTACAAAAGTACAATAACATACAAGATGGCAATCTATGATTCACGTTACTTACTATGATTATGAACTATAACTGATAATCAAACACTTCAGTAACAACAATTTAAAATAGTCTGAACAGACCAATATCATAATAAGTGGAGTGTGTAACCATCGTATGACAATACAATAAATTCTACAAATAGTAACAGCAACAAAAATGTAATAAATAAATAACCCAAGTAGAATATACAGATATAACAGATACAATAATATAAAGTACCAGGAAAGCCGATCTCCGATCGGGTTCATATCATCTAATCGCTGACTTCCAATACCGAATTTAAATGAATCCCAAGATACTGAAACATGCTATGAAGCTGAAATTTAAAATACAGATCTTGATTCAAACAATGAAACAAATCTTATGACTTGTAATAATACTTTGCAAACAACTTCTACAAATAATTCTGGAAATACCTTACAAACTTCTAGCAACTTTCTTAATTACGATATTAAGAAAGTTATGGCAAATCGTAATTAAGAAAGTTGCTAGAAGTTTGTAAGGTATTTCCAGAATTATTTGTAGAAGTTGTTTGCAAAGTATTATTACAAGTCATAAGATTTGTTTCATTGTTTGAATCAAGATCTGTATTTTAAATTTCAGCTTTGGAATTATAATAAAAATGAAATAAAGTTCGAGAATAACTGAATTGTGTATTTTAGACATAGGTAAGAAAAATACAATAATATTTGGTTTGTTTACATTTAACAGATTCAGAAAAATAAGTTTTTTTTTTTTAAATAAATTAAAATTATAACTTACATGTTAAAATAGTATATAGTAAACATTAAACAGTGGTATTGACCCACCCGCCCACCCATTTACTTTTGGAATCGTGAAAACTCATAGAAAATGAGTTTTCTCAAAATTGTCATCAAATCCATTGGATTCCTGAGGTAGAAAACCTTTTTATAGACAAAGTACGAAGAAAATCGGTAAAGCCGTTTTTTAAATAAAATGACTGGAAATAGGTACATACATACAGTTCCTTGCTCATTTTATAGTATAAGATAACAATAAATAATAAATGTAGTAATAAATAACAATAGATAACATAAATAAAATATAAAAAAGGTCACAATAATAATTATATATAAATACGTGAAGTTTGGGGAGAAATGACTGTGAAATTCCAGAGTGCTTATAGGTGTAGGAAAGTGTGAAAAGTGGGGAGACCATGCACCCACATACACAGATGTAGCCCTTTAACGCAGCTACTTAAAGATGGAACAATCACTACACTGGTATTAAAAGTGAAATATGCAATGTGGGGAGACCATGCCCCCAACAACACAAGTGTGGCCCTTTAAAGCAGCCACCAAGCACCCACTTCACAGAAACTAACTCCACCAGAAAGCAATTCAAATCCACTTGCACAAAGAAGACTCTCCTCTCCATTGTTGTTAGCCAGGGATAGGACCAGACGTCGAAAAGTTCCCAAGGAGTCAGAGAAGAAATCCACCACATTACAGGCCTCGTTTCCAGCTCTCAGCATTCTGGGAATAGGACTATGAAGAAGGAAGTTTGCACTTCTGTATCTGATCTCAAAAAGGTAATGCAATCTAGTAGCAGAGGGGACTCTAAAGTTTAACCAGTTGTAGCAAATGAGGACAATCAATATCACCATTGATCAGCTTGTAGAGAAATATCATATCAGCAACTTGTCGTCTAGAAATCAGAGGCATAAGACCTAAGTTGGTTTCAATGTCGGCAATAGGGACCTCTCTATAGGCATAGCCATTCTTCACTCCCAGCATTCTTATCAATCGTCTCTGGATAGACTGAAGCTTATCTATTTGTCCCGACTGATATGGAGACCATACACAGGAAGCATATTCCACTTCATAAACACTTCACTTACAAAACAAGTGAACTATATTGAATTAAACATAAACTCAAGCAGATCTATTCTTATGTAGACTAATAACAGAAATGTTAAGCAACAACACAGACTATAGAAAAATAAAGAGATATCAAAAGACTGGAGAAAGGAGGAAAGCTAGTTCTAAGTATAAAACATTTAATATGGGACAAAAAGATCCCTGAAAAGAAGAAATTATTGATTTATAAATCATATTATGTAAATCATATTGTCAAATATGATTGGGGAACATGGTTTATTGAATGAGAGAGAATAGGGAGGAATACAGACTGGTTTTTTAGAAGTATTGCTGAAAAGACATGGTTAAATAGTAAAAAATAGTATTTTATAGCCTAGAGCACAGTATGGACAGATGGCATTTTTAAGGGAAGGTGTGCACACTAGCCAGGGAACAATAAGACCATACATCGGCAATTTAAAACAGTCTGCGAGTTCTGAGAGTGTGTGCTTAAATCTTGTTTTGCTTTAAAACAATGTGCATAGCCTTATAATTAATTCTCTTGGGACTAAAAAAAACTTTCCTGTTTGTTTCAAAGAAGTGCCAATCTCTTCTCATATATTTACACAACTGAAATTGTTAAACTATTACGGATGTCATATATGGTATATTCCAGATATTTTTCCACAAGCACAAACATCTTGGACACATCCATCTTCCTAATGTTGACAGTCTCACTATTACAATGGAGAAAGATGGGATTTCCATGCTGCCTGCCCGGTAGGTATGCATAATTGAGAACGAGCCATCATAGCTGGGTATTGTCCAGAAGTTTGATTTCTCAGAATGTTAACAAACGAAGAAAGGAGATAGTTCACATTGCTGTTCATCTTCTGCTGTGGGTGCACCCACATTATATGTAATATTATTTACTTCCAAACATTTCTGTGCCAGCTGTCCGTCCGTGCCAGCTTTAGTTTGAAATTTACTATAAAATATTCTAGGCCTCCTTATCATATATATACTTGAGAGTATACATAAGTTTTGTTACTTCCACCCTATTTTGATAAGTACAGAAATAAATTTATCTGCTGAATTTTTGTTTTTGACAGTAATTAAATAAATAATTAACCAAACTTATTTATATTGCCTGTTTGCTTGTTATGACACCAACATTTTATGAATGTTTACAACATATAATATGTTATCAGCCAGAGTAACGCAAATATACCTACAGTACTTGAGTGATCAGAATCCAAGAAGCACTTCATTATCAGACCTGGGTTCTTATCTTTGGTGATTATAGATAAACTACTGTCACTTCATCTATAAGCCAATTCGCAAAATTAATGTTGGATCTTTATTATGTTTTGGAATAATCAATAGCAAAATTAGTTCCAAAAAGTTCAGGCTTTAACAAACAATTAGATTTTCTTAAACATAATATAAATTTTTTAAATAAAATACAAATATTTTTAAAAACTGGACAACCAACAAAATTTTAGTAAGCACTTACAGCAAGTATTCCCACCAACAGGAAGTAGAAGTTCGCTACCCTCCTAAACTGTTCAAACAGGTTTTTGAAGAGGAAATTCCAAACGGTATACTGAAACAGACCACAAAAAAGAAATAAATAATTTCTCAATTGATCATCTAACCGGTTTAAAAAATATGAATTAATTCTGACATTTGAACCTAACTAATCCTACTTTTATTTTGTAATAAACTACTCAATGGTACAAGAAATGTACAATGTACAACTTTAATTTAATGTGAAAGTCTGCCAAAGTTGCCTAAGCAGTCTAAAGCACCAGGACTTTGAGCCAGGGCTAGAGATAGCATAGGCTTGAATCCTGGCCTTAGCTAGATGTTTTCATTAGTAATATTCACCTTGTAATGAACTGGGTCTTCCCCTTACTCTGAATAATTTCTTCGCACAGATCAATAGTTTATGGGGAATTGGTAGAGTAAAGTTAATAATGGACCTTTTGTTTAGATAATAATAATGTTTATAATCTTCACATAAAATAAGTACTAGCCATACAATATATAAATAAAAAAAATTAAATATAGAAATTTATATAAACAATACCTGGTCAAATAATTTTAACAATACCTCATCAAATAATTTATCATACTTTTTCTTAAGGTACCTCTTTCAGATTTCATTTATATATTGATAATTTACTAAACATTTTCACTTAGTGTTTTAAAAATATTTAAATATATAATTTCAATAATAATGTCCTATTATATTGTATTTCTTTACTATAAAGTAGTTACATTCTAATTTGAATTGTAAATTTTGAAATATTTTGCTTGATATACAGTGAAATTAAATTTAAAATTTTAATGATAATGTACAGTACATGGTAAAAGTGTTAAAAATGTGCACTTCAAATTTTACTATTACAAAAACCATGGTGTTGGGGCAATTTTTTGTAATTTTTATGTAATTTTTTACTTTGGACAGTAAAACCATTTATTTTATACATAGACAGATTTCCCATCCAATGTTAAATTGAGTCTCAAAATATCAGCTGTTTTTGTGATCTATTGTGGAGTGCTAGTGTAGTCCCATGTAAATGTAATGCAGTTTAAACCAGCTGTGGCTGTGGGCCTCACAAACTAACAAAATTACTGCCACAAATATTCCTATTAAAAGGGATATCTATTGTAGGTGTACATAATCAAGGATTAAACTTAAGTATCTGGGTTAGTTTTAGCCTGTTTTCAAACTTTAAAATTTATCTCTCCAACAAATTAAAAAAATATTCTATTTTTAATAATTTACAATAACATATCTCTTTAGTTGGGGCTCAAAGTTTTAGTTTAGGAAATATTGGAGAAATCATAAATGTTAACCCATCTACGATTACTCCTTTACTTTTGTGACAAATTATGTAAAAAAATGACAATTTCATAAGCTTTAAAACTATGTACCTTATGGGTGGGAGGGTCACAACATAAAACATACCTTATAGGAGATAACTCTGTTGTCAGGATACTTATTCTCATATTTCCCAATCTGCACTTTACGGCACTGGATCACAGCTGACCCTCGGTTCCCCTAAGAAAATAATTTTGTATTATTTCACTATTCCCAAAAATGGATTATTACAAACAGTATTTACAAATTGAAATCAAGTTGTAGTTTTGTTTTGTAAAAGAAAAAGTAAATGTTCAACTATTCTTAATATAGAATAAACTATTCTTAATGTTATCAAGTACTGTGCGTTTTTAGATTACAATGAAATATAGAAAATACAAAAGAACTAAATATAATTTTATCAAGAACATGGACAATAAATTATCAATATGAATAATTTTATCTATCAAATCAAACCTTAATCCAAAGAACAACGTTAAAACAGTAGACACCTAGTTAAAACTGTTAATACATAAGAGCCCTTCTGTGTAGTTTAATGCTGTAGTCCACAAGCATAGAGCCTTTGAACATTGGCTATATACATGGCTTTTGTACAATGGCTACATTTCTTTCCAAGCTTCAAATGCTCAGTGGCAATAGCAGAAAACAAAAAAATTTGTTTTTCAGATTTTAAAACTTTGCATGATGTTTACTACAGTATTACAGTCTATATCATCGTCTGGTGATGATTGTTTAGTCTGTCTAATCATCATTGTGACCATTTATTTTTATTGTTTCATGCTTTCTATTATAATTTAATGATAGCTATTTAAAAAGCTGGCCACACACTGATGTGATCTTTATGCTTGAAGCGAAGGCAAGTGTTGCAAGATGTCACGGACGATCATTCCTGCATGATGGTTGTAAAAAGAAGAACAGAACACTGTCTGCAAGATTGTCGTGAAGTGCTCTGTGAAGTTGTGCTATAGAATAGCGTGTCCCTTTCAATTTATCTCTCGAGTCAAAACCCCTAGCAATAAGTTGATCAGCGCATGTGCTTAATGTGGAGTTGTCCATGTGATTCTGTTTTTGTCTGCCAATGGCTCTATTCTTTTCGTCCACATTTTCAATTTGTGTTCTTATTAAAGGTTTTAGTGTTAGTTCAAGCAGAGTCCACAAATATTAATCTCATAATTAAAGAATTCTGTAAACCAGATATTTATGTCACCTTTTAAAATCTACAGCACACTAGAAACATTCCTGTGTCAGTTAATGAAATGTTACTATTATTAAATAAATCATTTGTTACTACTATCAAATGTTGTAATGTCTTATTAACACGTTCACTGCGTATGTTACACCGGTGTTACATGATATATGGATTTGCGGGAATTATTGTCCTAGGTAGGTGTCTTAAGTTTTGGTGGTTCTGTGGCCAACCTGCAATGCCTGAAGGAGTGGGGGAGCGGGCTCCACGTTCCGTTTGACGTACCGGTGAGTCTGAGAATGCGTATGTAACACCGGTGTGACATTCTCGTGAGTGTTAGTGTTGATTGCATGACTCATGATGGATGAACCCCAACCTGGTCCCTCTGGAAATTCAACATCTCAAGATAGTTCTCAAGATTTAACAAGTGGAGATGAAGATGAATTGGACAGATTGATGCATAATTCGGACAATAGCGACAGTGACGAGGACAACAGTGACTCATCTGATGACGATACTCCGGTTGAAGCTCCCACGTGGTGTCCAACTACAGCTGGACTTCGAAGGATCCCATTTACAAAGATAAGTGGTTTACGAAGCCCTGTTCCAGAGCCAGAACCAATTAATTATTTTGATTTAATTGTAGATCAAATATTTTACGAAAATATTGTCAATTTTACTAACAAGAAAGCTGAAAAACTGTTTTTGACCACAGAGCTAAAAGATAGATCCCGAATTTGTAATTGGAAGCCGCTAACAGTAGATGAATTGAAAACATTTTTTGGTCTCTTGCTTCATATGGGCACTATTAAGTTAAACAGGATAAATGACTATTGGAAAACCCATTGGTTATTTTCACTAAACTCTTTTAGGGGACAAATGTCTAGAGATAGGTTCCTAAGTATTCTCCGTTGCTTGTCCTTCTCAGATGAACCACGTACTGAGGAAGGAAAATGCAACAGGCTTTTCAAAATCAATGAAGTAGTTACTTATTTCAACAATAAGATGGATTCAATATATTATCCAGACAAAGAGCTAAGCTTAGACAAGTCCATGATTTTGTGGCGTGGAAGACTACTCTTCCAGCAATACATAAAAGGGAAGAAACACAAGTATGGAATTAAGTTGTACACATTAGCTGAGTCAGAAGGACTTGTTGTAAGGTATGCTGTTTATACTGGTAAACAAGATATAACAGCTGGTAAAGGGCACTCACAAAAAATTGTCCTAGAGCTAATGAAATTCAAATTGGGTGTTGGGCATTCTCTATATCTTGACAACTTTTATAACAGTTACAGTTTAGCTTCTGTACTTTTAGCTAATGACACATACTGTACTGATACTCTAAACCAAAAACACCAGCACAACCCAAAAATTATTGTACTTGCTAAACTAAAGAAGGGCGAGACCATGGCCCGTTACTGTAACGGTGCTATGATAGCTGCCTGGAGAGACAAACGTAAAGTTATGTTTGTTTCAACAGAATTTGAAAACAACATGGCAACGTCTATCATCAAAAGGGGCATTGAACGAGAGAAACCACTCCCAATCATAAAGTACAACGCCCATATGAAGGGAATTGATCGTGTGGACCAGTTGCAAGCCTATCACCCAGCCGATCGCAAGACCATAAGATGGTATCTCAAAATATTTGAGTACACTTTGATACTTATGATGAACAATGCTTTACATCTATACAATAAGAATAGTGGGAGAAACAAAATGTCCCTTTATGATTTTCGTCTGGCAGTCCTTGAGAAATTGCTTCCAAAACCACTAACATTCAGACATATTCAAACACCAGATCGTAAAAGGGAAACTCAACACACTATTGAGATGACCGATACCAGAGGAAATTATGGAAGGGTCAAAAGAAATAGATGTAGAGTGTGCCATTCCCATAAGAAGGTAAAAATGACGCCCTACTATTGCCCTCAGTGCCCTGAACAACCCGGTTTGTGCGCAGCAGGTTGTTTTGAGATTTACCATGAAACCGCATAAAGAGTGAATCTCTACAATGTAAATAATTTATAGATAGTTGTAGAATAGTTTTTAGTGAAATAATAGTGACATAGTAAGTAATAAATGGAATTATATATATTCAGTGACCCTACCCAAGACTGCGGATGTAACACCGGTGTATCATAGAAAGTGACCAGTGCGTATGTTACACCGGTGTAACACGGAGACATACGTCATTTCCGGTATAAAAGGACATCATAAATCAACTTTAGACATCATTTCCGGCCTTTGGATAACCTAAGGTAAGATAATTTAAAATAGAAAATCCCCGCATTTTAGGCACCTTCCGCATTTTTTTACGCAGTGAACGTGTTAATTATACTTACTTACTTACTTATTCCCATGGCCATCGATGCCCAAGAAGGGATTTGGCCTCACCAACAAGCTCTCTCCATCTTTCTCTGTTTTCTGCCTCCTCTATTGTGGTTCCAAGTGCTGCGGTGTCTGTCTTAACCCCATCCCACCATCTTCTTTTTGGTCTACCTAGAGGTCTTCTTCCCACTGGTCTTCCCAATCCAGCTTCCTTTAGTAGCGTCCCTTGTTCTCTGTCACAGTCATTGTACTGCTGTCTTATCTCTTGGTTATGCTTGCGCCTCCATTCTCCATTTTCCAATGTTGGACCAAATATTTTTCTTAGTACGCGATTTTCAAACACGATGAGTTTGTTCTCTTCTTTTTTATTTAATATCCAGGTTTCTGCACCATATAAAAGTACTGGCCTTATTATCGTTTGATATATTCGTATTTTTGTTCGGCATGACAGTAACTTTGACGACAAGATCTTATTGCAAGCATACATGCATCTGTTGGCTAGGTTTATTCTGTTTACAATTTCTAATTCCTCACTATTCTTATTGGATATTAGTACTCCCAGATATTTAAACTGCTCCACCTCTTCAAAGCTATGTCCTTCTATATTTATTTCTGTAAGCGGGTGGCCACCTCTTTCAAAGTGCATGTACTTTGTTTTTTTATCATTTATTCTTAGACCCATGCATCCTGTCTCTTGAATGAAAATTTTGGTTAGTTCTTCAAGGTCTTCTTTTGTTTCAGTTAAAATAGTTACATCGTCGGCAAATGCTAATATATATTAATTTTACATCCTACTGTTGCACCTAAGTTTTTATGTCTAATTTTTTGAAGGGCATCTTCTAGAGCTACGTTAAACAGCAAAGGTGAAAGCCCGTCACCTTGTCCAACTCCTGTTATTACTTCAAAAGCATCAGACAATTCACCCTCAATTCTGACTTTACACTTAGATCCTTCGACTGTCATCTTAGCTAGATTAATAAGTTTTTTTGGTATACCAAACTTTTCCATCTTTTTCCATATTTTCTTCCTATTGAGGCTATCATATGCTTTTGAAAAATCGATAAACAGTCTGTTAATTTTACACAGTGTGTTAATTATACACACACATATAATCAGCAAAAATAATAATAAAAAAGTTAATATTTATTACTAAATGGCATTATTTAATGGTTACAACATATCTACATTCCATCTGTTGAGATAAACGCCTCTCTCAATAGACCCCTGTCTAATAATCTATATCCAATTTGAGTGTTATTATCCAATTCTATTTAAATTAAAACAGAATCAATAAGTTATTTGTAAAACCTTTTGCAAAAATGCATAACATGCCAGCACACCTCTGGTAAGGTCATACAACTTATGCATTTCTGGAAACCCTCTTACAAAGGCTTGCCGAACCTCAATATGGACTATCTCGTGGGAAAGGTTTCAGGTTAACTTTCTAGTGATAGCTTAAATATAAGAGAGGTGTTAACTCAAGTTGTCCCTTCACTTTAATTTTGTCACTACTTATGCTGATTTCCTTGCAGAGCATTCATAGCATTCCCCTCTTGAAGAAAACAGAACGTAGAATGTATGAACTCTGCTGAAGGTGTACTAATATGTTGTTTTGTTCTGAAACAAAACAAAATGTCCCATGATGCACGCCCTCTGGTTGCAAAGTTTTGAGTCGCCACAAAACATTGTGAGACAAATGTCACATGCAGTTTATGCCCGGCCTTACCTCTCCTTACTTATAATTTTGTCATTATGGTTTAACAGTTGTTTTTTATGAGATCATTATGAAATAACCTACTCACAGTTTCTTGTAGAAATATTTAATATTTTATTTTATTCATCATTTTGGTGCTTTTGTTCTTTTGATACTTTTAAATAGTCTAGATATATATATATATAATATCACATTGAGGTAATATAAGATCTTACAGATTTATTTGTTTGGATTTTATTAATTTTTTTAATTCGTGTATTTTTTTATCAGTTGTTGGATTATTTTACATTTTTTATATTTTAATTCTATTATATAATATAAATGAATGTAATTACATTAAAAATAAATACTGTGCTGTACTTTGAGATGACTAAAAAGGATATATCATTTTTTATATTTTTGTAAATTTTTGAATCAAATATAGTGAAAACAATTATAGTGCGTAGTTTGAATGTAAAACAAAGAATTATTTAATATTTATTTCACAACTACTAATAAAAAATTGTAATTAGAATTTCTGAAAAATGTTCAGTATTTGTCGCTGTTTTTTGGCTCATATGAGCTAATGTTCAAAATCAGAACATTTAAAAGTTTTATTATGGGGTACTTATTATTTAATGAACTTGAAAACAGTAACAAACGGGGTACTCACCATTATCCCATGTCTCCCAGGACTGAGTGCTCTGTGTTATCTGCCCTGCCACACCTTACAGATAACCCACTCACTATCAAGAGATCAATATTGGCAACAGGACAGCTTCATCATAGTTTTTTAGGTTTTCAATAACTAACCTTCTTATCACTAATGATTCCACCTGAGTAGAAAATGTATCCAAGTTGGAAAATTAATTATTTAAAAATTAACCTGATTAATTTACCAACAAATCACACCTTCTAAGCTTATATACTTCCTTTAAAAAATTTCTGCTGAGTACAGTTTTTCCTTGATTTTTAAATAATTAACAACTTTTTATAAATTTCAGATATAAATTTTATCATGAGTTTTCTTATTATAATGTCATTGTTTTAATAATTGATGGCCCATTTACAATCATTCTTAATTTATATTTTTAAACCCCTTTAATTCTCTAAACACTAAAAGAAAGATGACCTAAATAGGGATCGTGATCTTGTAACCCTCGATCATTCGCCCTGAAAATATCTTATTACCCCCCCCCCAAAATATTTGTTTTATTGCTGAAAATCAATTATTAGAACATAGACTAAAAGGAAGTCCTGAAATTGAAAACATAGAAAGCTTATTAGAAAAAAAGCATTTATTAGTTTTTTATCTACCTCATGCCAGATGTCTGCCTGTTACTAGAGTCCCTCTCCTGGAGACGTAGTCAATGGAACTTCTTGGCTAACTGACCATCATGAAGAAAGCTGCAAGCTTACGCAATCAAGTTGGTTCCAACAAGTTGCCAACAGTAAAATCAATAGGAAAGAGTATTTCTCCCCACTACTTACTTTTTAATTCCTTTAATTACTTTAATCAGGGTAATATAATAAAAACTCCCTTTTTATATTAATTCTTATTCTTTAATTAATAATTTTGTTTTATTCATCTTTTTTAATTGTTAATAATTAATGTTCTTTCTTGTACATGGTACATTTGTTAAATGTATACTTATCTTAAAATAATTTTGAAATATTACTTTCCTTAGATATGCACGATTTACAAACAGTCACAAAGATCACAACTGCCACTTACCCATAAAAAATAAAAATAAGCAAGTCAATTACTAAATCATTTTGTTAGCTGCTAATCTGCTACTGTATAGCTACTTAAATGATAATAATTTTTAGAGAATCTTAGACATGGTCTTGTTTCTGGTTTACAAATCTGATTTCATATTCAACTAAAACACTGCCATAAATACCAGCTAATAAAAAATATATATGCTTTTTCTGTTAAATTTCCTTACACCTCTGGTATGTTTATTTCGTTCTCTTGCTTAAATACAACAAATTAATTTATTGTGGACATCCAATTACAGAGAAAAGTAAAAGAATTATCCTGAAATGATGAGGTTACAATCCAAAAACAAAGAATCAAAAGCATAAACATACAGATTTCGATTCCACCAACATGATCATTTGGAGGTTGAAGAAAAAATGAATAATCAGTGATATAAAAATGTTCATTCTTGTTTTATATTCTATGTTTGAAGGAGTTAACTTCTCAGGTATGTTTTTAATTACATATATTGAGTGTTCAAGTGCATTGGATACAAGCCTAGTATTCCCCAACATAACCTAAAATGAAAAAAACGAGCCTGATAATTAAAGTTAAAATCAATTAATTACAAACCATGGATGTTAAATTAAAATCATACGCCTCAATTGAAAGTTTGAACATGCATGGAAATTCACATATAATTCATGTTCAGCTGCATGCATTGAACTTGGAGATCTGGGGTTTGTAAAGTTAAATTTCAGTGCAAAATGTAGTACTGTAAATTAGAAACATTTAGTAAACTAGAAACAGGGACCCACTCAACATGAAAAACAGAAAACTTGGTCAAATATTTTGAGCCTACTGTCTCTTCATCAGAGGCTGGTATGCGTACCACTAGTGAGTGATATGTGGGACACTGGTCTTAAGACCTATGTCAAGGTAGAAGCATGAATGTAGTGGAGCTGCCCCATCACTTTATGATATGTATCACATGTTGCAGATACTGTATTTTCTTCAAAATTACATAATTTATATCAAAAGTAAAAATATAAAAAACAATAATACAATTATTCACTATTTGAATTATATATAAATTACATAATATATTTATGTATACATAGTACTGTGTACGTATAAATCTCAAGCAACTTAAGGGTGTTCGATCGAAAATTATTAAAATTTTTTTGAATAAAATTGTTACTATCCATGTAAGTAATTAATGTGATACTGGAAAAATTTCTAAAAAATTTCTTTATGGAGATATGGTTGCCCAAAATGACTAATTTGGCCTTTTTGGTGCATAACCCATGAACAAACGTGTATATAATTTATTAACATTTTGAAAATATAGTGGACAAAAGGTACTAATCAAATTAATTTATAGTAAACCTAAATGAAACTTTTTTTAATAGTTACCAATTATTTTTCTATAAATTATATTTGTTCAAATTTTGATTGGAAATCTGTACAGTCATCTTTGGCTAAAAAAGTAGATTAATAATATATATAAAATTCATTGCTAGAATTTCCTATAAATGTATTTGTTATGCCTATCTGTCGAATTTGCAGGGAGGGGCAGGCGGGGGCTATGAGGAGGAGAGAGGGGGGATACATTGCTAGTTTGTTAGTGAGTCAGAATCTTTACTACTCTTATCAGCAGTTGCGATAAAATTTAGAACAAAATTCCTTAGAGCACTAAACTGGGCACCTAGACAAACACCCTTAAAGTGGTACACCACCAAAAACGTTTGGGTACCCGTCCACTGGACAAAAGTTGCCCAGCCACTGAACAAAGGGACAACAGCCCCAACATTCTCCACTTTATCAGTAGTACTCCTTTCCTTTCCATCCGTATTTACTGATTCTAGGTCTAGTACCCTAAAAAAAACCTGTGTTAAATTTTTATTTTCATAATTGTTTTGAGATTTATAATTTAACACAAATATAATTGAAACATTTTTACATCTTTATTTTAGATTATTTATTTTTTCTTGCTATAAGAGTTTGCATTGCTCACTTAAAATACTTAAATATTACTAGCTAATTAACTCTAACGCTGTACAAGGGGCTCAAATAATAAGGGTTAAATAAATCTGGTACAAGAAATAACATGTATATAATAATTTAATATCACAGCATTCACTTTAAAAAATACATAATGAATTGTAACTATCATTAAGTAATTGTGGACATAATGACTTTCAATTTAGTTATATAGTAATCCAATCTATTAGCAAATTATATATAAGGCATTATCGAAATTAGTTCTAGATCACAAAATATATCTTAATATTTCTCTAAAAACTAAATTAAATAAATAAATTATGAATGCTACAAACTGATCGAGTGAGTTTTATTTAAGGAGATAGTGAACTTAAAATCTCAGAGTAAATCTTATACCAATCACATATTTACTGATATTAAAAAAATAAAATATAAAAACGTCATGATTGGTAATTTTCACGTAGTGATGGCAAATGTCCAACTACCTTTGTCTCCCCCATAAAAATGTAACTAAACGTCTTCTACCCTAAACAAGAATTTAATCGTATAATGTAAATTTTTTTGCATTATACGATTAATATATATATATATATATAATGTAAATATTGCACATTACTACTTGAAATATATTTAGATGTCATTATATTTAACTGTTAGTATTGTTTAGTAATATCTCTTGGTCTAAATCATAGAGATTTTTATCTTTTTACATAATTTTAACAAAATTGCATCTCAGAAATATGTAGTCATTAAATCTATATACTTTCTTCCTATAATATTACAAGATTCTTCTCTTATGATATTTGAAAACAAGTTAAACAAATTAATTTTATCAGAACTGCGTATCATTTAATTCATATTTAAGTTTTAACTATATATTTACTTAAAATAAATAATTTAATAATATACAGAATAATAAATATAGTAATAATGTAATATAGAGAAATGACTTATATAAAAAGGAATTTTATTGTTAACTAATAAATTAGAAATTTTCCATTGCTGTCAAATTGTTATTTTTTTGAAAAATTAGCATTTAGTTAGATCAAACAATGAACATCAATTTGTTGGTTACTGTATTTTTAATATTACTTATTTTCAAGGTAGTTTAGTCAACCTTGCTTATGAAATCAATTTCTAGGAAGTATTTCACACTGTATTAAGGAGATAAACTTTAATGGATTTCTTATCAAGTTTACTTTATTTCGTAAAGTTATTTCCACCACAAGTACTTACGATTTGAGTAAGGTTGTGATAGTTTCACATACACATTATATTTAAACCAACTACTGGCAACTAAAAACCCTCTATTGGCAGCCCAATTTTCCTAGTTTTGCAAGGACATTTTTTAAAAACAATTAAAAATACTTCTGATCCTTAGATTTAGTATTATTTTATATCATTTTACTTGTAAGATTCTGTGTTGTTATATAAAATTAATAACATAAGTATAAACACTTATTTACTTTTTCCTTTTATAAAATAAAAAAAAAAGGTTTACCAAAAAAATTTTTTTGGGTGGGACCCTACCCGGAAATGTAATACATACTAGTCAATTTACAATTCCAAGATACACAAGTTTTTCAAATTTTATAAACTTTCAGAAAATGTACAGTTTATAGGGTTTATTATAGGAATTTAGAAATTTATAATGATAAAACTAAAGATAGTGCATTTTACCGAAAATTGATGTTCCTATGGTAACATGTTATAAAATTGTGTATTCATAAATTTCTTAGCCTGTTATTATAATTTTATCAATCATAATTATTTATATATATAAATATAAAATAAAATTGCATAAAGCACTTCAAACCAGAATGTAAACAAACAGTTTACTGACAGACACCAACTAAAGAAATGGCGAAATGAAATCGTAAACGTTGGATTCTTCTTCTCTCCATCTAGTTGTCATGTGGATAATATTATCGATACTAATAACAATCGATTCAGAATTTAATCGACTTTCAAGTAGTATCGATTAGTTTTGACGAAAAACGTAGCCATAAGGATATAACATCAAATTGTCACAGTGATGTTTGACCATCCGATATCGGACAGTCACCACTTGTTGGGTTAACATGTGTAATGATCTGAATTAATATATTTATAATTGTTGACAGTAAATATGTATTAATAATAATTACAAAACTGAAATGGATGTTAAAATAGACAGAAAAAACAGCAAGAGTTGCAGATTTCTTGATTCATTCAACATGTCAGAACAGCAGCTGAAAAATTAAACATGTACTGTTTAAAAACTATTTTCAAAGAAAGAAAAATAAAAATAAGAAAAATCCTTAGTTTGCTAATTTTGACCATTTATTATATACTGTGGTTGTGGTTAAGTGGTAGAGAGAACTAAATAGTTCTAACTTTGCCACACAAATAAAGACATTTTTCATTTAATTTCATGTACTGTGAATGTTTTTCTCCTCCATGATCTTCAAAGCTGCCTCACTGAAGTTGAGAACTATTATTGAGCCGGACATAAGTGACCTGCATGTTATATTTAGCAGATGTGGTGGTTTCAGCAGCAGAGGGAAATCTTTCAACCGCATAGCTGCCTTACCTTACTGCCGTCACTAACTTCCGCCTTCAAGTGTTCAACTTCCGCAACAGTGTTTAGTTGAAAAAAATAACTTTAATGAACTGTAAAAGTTTGTTTAATCGCTGTTTACTGTTTACATTACTATTCATTGTGCTAGTGTTATTATCAATTGTTATTTGAACACTAAAAATGATTTAATTTAATCTATCTAAGCTTGATTAGTTGGTGTTAATCAAACAAACCAATTTTGTAACTGCTGCTAATGACGTAATGGGTGGGGCTTGCTATTGCGCTTCCAGCACGTGGCCTTCCGTCATTGTGGTTGCCATGACACATTTTAAATGGTATTACACAGTGGAAGAAGAGTAGTTCTCTGTCTCACTTGCACCACTCAGTGCATCTCACTCGCTCCAGTGCATTTTAAAGATCATTTTTTAAGCAGCCTATGTATAAAGTTGCAAGATTAGCCTTCTATTTACTACTTTTAATATATATTGCATACCCTACTGCTGTATTTAGTCCAGCAATCGTACCTCATTACTCACTTGCCTAAGATAAAGGCAGATCACTGTCATTAATCAACTGGTTTATTTTGTAGATTGCTTTCTTTATTTTAGTTTTTATAAACTTGGTCTTCCTATTTGAGCATAAATAAAATATTAATTTTAATAAAAAATTTCAACATGTTTGTTTACTATTTTCCTCTATTGGATTTACTTTAACAAGTACTAAAGGGCAGGTTGATGGCTCAATAAATCTATATTTCGATGATTTTTCATTTGTGAGAGTATTTCAGAAAATAGTAGTAACTCATATATTGTTTTCACTACCTGCATACCAAGTACAATAATTGAAGAACCAGTATAACAATAGAAATTATTAAATGAGACAAAGAACCAATAGAAGTTTCAAAATCCACTGAAAAATATTTCCTATCTCTATCACATAATATTTTATCAGTGGGAAATCTTTCCACAATGAAACTTTAAGTTAAGGTTTTAAGATAGCTAGCTAATGTAAAAAAACTATTCTAGTTACATTTATGCGATGATTCTTAGATTTGTTTATATGGTTTAAATTCAATTTGTAGTGCGACATTCTTTGCAGCCCCTGAGAAGCACTGAAATTATCCTAGTTGGTAAATTAGTGGAATAAGGGAAGATTCTGACCTGGAGGCATATTTATGACTGCAGAGAGCAGAACTCGGCGGGCAAATACCAACACTGTCAGCTGGCCAACCACAGCAATGTGACATGTGACCATGGACTCGAGACAACACTTGAGGCCAGGCACCAGCATAGGAACCTTTTACAAAATCACACATGTAATAACAAACTGGAAAAACTGTATTAACATTTGAATGTTGCTCTAAAATGTGTTGGGGATATACACCTCCAACACTGCTACCAACCCAACGAAATTTAGTTGGTCTATACTCACTTTAGGAAAGTGTCAGTGGCACTGAACATTTGTGAATAATGTGTTGTTCCTGTATTTGTTTTTATTTCTCCTAATATAAAATTTTTTTGCCTATTGCCCTTTAAACTAACCTAAAACACGTATTTATGTAAAATATAATAACATATACGATTTTTGTGAAAGGAATAGGAGACCAGAACCTATCACTAAGGAGAGCCAACTGACTAAACAAATTGCGGCACAATAGCCACAGATATCTTGAGCTGTGGCTTACGTCACGGTCAGTATGGGGAGGAGGGGGATCTCTACCGATAAAAAGCGTTTAGTATACTACTAGCATTGCTGTAAACATCAAGTCATCACGCCCACAAGTTACATTTTTTATAACACAACTCCCATCCGATTAATCACTGACATTTTTATTTATAATTATATTACTTGGTATTATGTGTTATCATGTTATAATTATAGGCCTTTAATTATATTACTATTATATTTGTCTAATATTTAATGAGAAAAATAAAATCATATGGAATACCAAATAATTAAACACTAGTGGATTTGCAGAATGTAGGTTAAATGTTAGTAAATAAGTACTGTTCAAGTTTTTATTGTAAGCAGTCCGTAATTTGATTGTATGTTAGGAAATACATACTTGTGAATAACTTTGTGAACAATATTAAATTTAATCTCTTTAAAGATAGACAGCTGTTATTAAATACATAACAACTAATAATACAAAAAAAATTATTGCAATTAATATTTTCAATAACAAACACTTTCGATACAAAAAGAAGGCAGCGATACCATAGACATTCTATTATACTAGGTATAATAAAAGGTCTATGGCGATACTCCACTCTCCAATCAGCTGATCAGCAGCAGTAGCCAACGTCTGCATTTCATACCCCTCCCTTCTACTAACCACCAAGCATTTGAAAAATAACGGTTTCGACAGCTCATGATACTCCGTTGCTACTGTTGACATGCAATTTTACCGCCAGTGGCCCAAAACATGCTGTTCTATTTCAACTGTACGATTCATAATAATTATTATAATGAGTTATAGTGAAAACTGTATGATTATTAAAGGTCCAATACAGTGGACTATAATGAATTAATCTGATCTGACTATTAAATATGTCAATGGTACACCCAAAATTGTTATTTCAAAAAACGCATAATTTCCCACGGTCAACCTAATACCACCTTAATATATCAAAATGTCAATGGCCTTCGAACTAAGACAAATTTGCTGTTTGAAACTGCCTCTGTTAGATGTATGATGTGGTTGTCTTTACTGAGACCAACTTGATCCCTTCTGTTAGCAACTCTGAGTTGGGATTTCACAACTATACTGTTTATAGAAAGGATAGGCCTTTGGAAATTAGTAATAAGAATTCTGGTGGTGGTGTTTTGGTGGCAGTCCGGAATAACTTGTTGTCTACAGAAGTCTGCAACCCTTATGATAATCTTGAAGCTTTATTTGTAACCATTGGTGCTGGATCTAAAAGATTGCTGCTATGTGCCACCTACATACCCCCACAACAGCCCACCTCCTGTTATTCTTGTTTTGCTGATGCTGTTGTGGATTGTGATTTCAAGGTGCGGTGAATTGGGCTCTACTATCATTGTTGGAGATTTCAATCTTCCTGACTGCAAATGGACCCAAGATGTTCCTGTGAGTTTGACTTCGAGTGAGAGGACCCTCCGTGAATTATCATCACTGTTAGAGCTACATCAGATTAGCCACGTAATGAACAGTAGGGATGTTCAGTTGGACCTAGTTTTTAGTTCAGCGCCAAAGTACCATAGTGCCTCTCTTTCCACTGATCCTTTATTACCTTCTGAGGATATACATCCACCCATCTCTATCACTTTGGAGTGTTCCCTAGCCATGATGAAGAGTGCTGCTGTCTACATACCGGATCTGAAAAGATGCAATTTAGATGGTGTAAAGAATGAATTAACTCGTGAGGCTCATCAACTGGATTTGGGGAATGATTCGAGTGGTTTGGAGGCTGTCATTCTTACTCTGGGTGAAGTCATTGTAAAGCATTCTCCTCTTAAAAGTATTGGTCCTTCCTGCTTCCCTCGCTGGTTCAGCAACCACCTCAAACAGCTGGTAATTCTTAAGAAGACACTCCATCGGAGATACAAGGAAACTTTAAGTGACGTTGAGTACTACCGTTTCAGCAGTGTTCGTGAAGAGTGCAAGAGAGTGACAAGAGCCTGTCAACTTGGCTATGTGGAGCACTTAGAAACCGTTATACCCTCTAACATTAGGGTGTTTTGGTCCTTTGTCAATGGTTTGAAGCAGGATAGCTCTAAACCTGGAGTCATGGAGTTTGACAATCTGACCGAGTTGGAGCCCGATAATATCTGTGAGCTTTTTGCCAGCTATTTTAAGTCAGTTTATACTCCACCTATAGCCTGTTCTCACACTTATGACTTTAAGACAAATACAAGCATCTCTAAGTGTACTTTCACCCTTGACGAAGTTAAGAAGAAGTTGGAGTCTCTCGATTCATCTAAAGGAGCGGGGCCGGATGGTATAACCCCGGCAGTTCTTAAGCATTGCAGCAGCCAGCTTGCGCCTATTCTTGTCAAAATATTCAATGCTTCTTTATCTGGTGGAAATTTTCCGAAATTCCTTAAACACAGCTATGTTGTCCCCATCTTTAAGTCAGGAGACCCTTCTAATATCAGGAATTACCGTCCCATCGTCATCCAATCAGCAGTGGGAAAAGTATTTGAGAGTCTGGTACTGGATTTTGTCAAGCCTTGTTTTAGGCGGGTGGTCGTGGACGAGCAGCATGGCTTTACTTTGGGAAGATCTACAATCTCTAATCTACTTCCAGTTCAAGACTTTATATTGGAAGCCTTTGGTAGAAGAAATCAGGTGGAAGCTATATACATAGATTTTGCTAAAGCCTTTGATAAGGTTAGTCACAGCCATCTTCTTGCCAAATTGAAGGGTTATGGGATTGTCGGTGATCTGTGGCTGTGGTTTGAAAGCTACTTACAGAATCGGACTTTGGCTGTAAAATATGGGTCTAATGTATCTTCCTCCTTCATCGCCACGTCGGGTGTTCCTCAGGGGTCTCTTTTGGGGCCATTCTTATTTGTACTATTCATCAACGACATTGGTAGTAAACTGGGAGTCAGTTATTCGTTGTTTGCTGACGACGTTAAGCTTTATCAGGAGATAAGAACAGAGGAGGATATTAGATTGCTGCAGGACTCTCTCCAGCAACTCTCTCAATGGTGCGTGTTAAACCAAATGAAAATCAATCCTACAAAGTCCAAACATATTACTTTTAGTAGAATGAAATCTCCAATTGTTATTGACCTGTACTTGGATGGAGATCCCATTGAGAGGTGCGATCTTGTAAGAGACCTCGGAGTACTGATGGATTCGTCACTTGAATTCACGGCGCACATTGATGGCATATGTTTGAGAGCATCAAGAATGATGGGCTTTGTCTTTAGACTGGGTAAATTTGGTCTCAGCTCTCAGACAATGGCTTTCTTATACAAGTCATTGGTGAGACCGATTCTGGAATATGCTTCCTGTGTATGGTCTCCATATCAGTCGGGACAAATAGATAAGCTTCAGTCTATCCAGAGACGATTTATAAGAATGCTGGGTGTGAAGAATGGCTATGCCTATAGAGAGGTCCCTATTGTCGACATTGAAACCAACCTAGGTCTTATGCCTCTGATTTCTAGACGACAAGTTGCTGATATGTTATTTCTATACAAGCTGATCAATGGTGATATTGATTGTCCTCATTTGCTACAACTGGTTAACTTTAGAGTTCCCTCAGTTACTAGATCGCATTACCTTTTTGAGATCGGGTACAGAAATACTAACTACCTTCTTCATAGTCCTATTCCCAGAATGCTGAGAGCTGGAAACGAGGCCTGCAATGTGGTGGATTTCTTCTCTGACTCCTTGGGAACTTTTCGACGTCTGGTCCTATCCCTGGCTAACAACAATGGAGAGTAGAGTCTTCTTTGTGCAAGTGGAATGGAATTGGTTTCTGTTGAAGTTAGTTTCTGTGAAGTGGGTGCTTGGTGGCTGCGTTAAAGGGCCACACTTGTGTTGTTGGGGGCATGGTCTCCCCACATTGCATATTTCACTTTTAATACCAGTGTAGTGATTGTTCCATCTTTAGGTAGCTGCGTTAAAGGGCTACACCTGTGTACGTGGGGGCATGGTCTCCCCACTTTTCGCACACCTATAGCACTCTGAAATTTCACAATCATTTCTCCCCAACTTCACATATTTATATATAATTATTATTGTTACCTTTTTTATATTTTATTTATGTTATCTATTGTTATTTATTACTACATTTATTATTTATTGTTATTTATATTATTGTATCTTTTATATCTGTATATTCTACTTGGGTTATTTATTTATTAGATTTTTGTTGCTGTTACTATTTGTAGAATTTATTGTATTGTTACACGATGGTTACATACTCCACTTATTATGCTATTGGACTGTTGAGACTATTTTAAATTGTTGTTATTGAAGTGTTTGATTGTTAGTTTTAGTTCATTATCATAGAAAGTAACATGAATCATAGACTGCCATCTTGTATGTTATTGTACTTGTAAAATTGATTAAACCGTGGGAAATAAAATAAATAAATAAATAAATTAATATAATGAGTTTTGTATTTTAAAATCGTCAAGAATTACATGTAAAGTTTCACATATTTAAAGACATAAAAATTATACTAAAGTTATAAAGAGAAGCCCTAGGAATTACAACTTTTCTACTACAAATTATATATATTTAAGGGGGAGAAACAGCCCCCTTAAAACATGTGTACATTATTCTAACCATAGCTGTTATGAAATGAGCGTTGTTGTTTATGTTAGGATTTCATTTTAAATAAAAAAAATATTAGGTTGAATTTTAAAGCCAAATTTTGATTTATTCAAAAAATCAGCCCCACATCATTAAAAAAGCAGTCTGAAATAACTGAACTGTTTGAAAAAAAAGTTATGTGATATCACTCACTGGAATGTAAGGCCGATGTACGGTGTAGATGCTGTTGTCGTAAGTGATGGCTACAGCAAGTCCTGCTGGCACATAATCCGTAGCTAGATTTTCTAGGAACAGCTGCACTTTTAGCTTTGGCCCAAGACCCAGCACCTAATTTGCATTTGTTAGAATATGTTTCAAAGCTATATTAAAAAAATAAATAATTTGATCATTTACAGGTAAATCCATTTAGATAAGACAACTACTAGGGGAAATTAATTTTATAGTAAAGTGCAGCTGATTAAATTAAAGGGTTCTTCATAAATATGTTAAAATACTACAACTTATTCTTAAATTTTTATCTGTAAAAATATAAAACATTTGGATGAGATCAATTTTTTTCTTTTTTTTGCAACTTTAAAGGTTCATATTTTACTAAGAAAGTTTTGTAGAATTGAGTTTTTGATGCCATTTTATAGAACACTTAAAACTGAACATTGTATATAATTTCATTTGACACACTAACAGAACTATCATTTTACAAAAATATGACTAAAATACTATATAATTTGGTTACAAAACAACCAATGCAGTATTTCTGAAAAATAAAGTTTGAGTTATTCATTTATTGTTGTATTCTTCAAATTATAATATAATTTATTCAACATACCGAAATTTGGTTGCCCTCATGAATTCCCGTGAAGAAGATGCAATCCAATAACAAAACTGAGAACAGCGATTATCGTAGATTCGACTAGAATTACTCTGGTGGTTATTGAATGTAAAATAGCGATCCCCTATTATAAATATAAAGCATCCCTCACAGCGACAATGGCACTTTTCTCTCTAGGGCATTTACTAAATAAAAGGGTAAATAATAAAAAAAATTATATGAGTTCACAGCGATTCTTGGCACTAAAAGGGTTAAGCGAAGACTACCTTGGAAGGAGGGATTTCAAACTAATATAGATTCAATGCTAGAAAAAAGATCCGAACACAAGTAGCAAACAAAACATTATGACAATGCTATTATTTCGCTACATAAGCTAGGTGGTTGTTGGGCCAATCTAAGTTGTAAATGTTGTTTACCCAAAAGAAGTCCAATGTGTGATGTCCAAACTTCATAATTATAGGCAGATGGATGATTTATATTTGATGACATCTTATTGACAGTGTAATTTAATCTTTTGATATAGATTTTATCATATTTATGAATTTTCCTATATTTTCATGACTATGTCATTGACTACTATACTTATCATGAGTAAAGAAGATTGTATGGCCAGTTCTTATAATTAATTTTTAAGTTAAATTTATAAAAGTACTGTATTTACTTGAGCTGTGAGTTTTAAGGCTTCCCTCTGACAAACTGTGGCATTACGCAGAGCATTGACGTATGCCTCACTAGCTGACACATTCAGACCTAACCACGCCCGATGAAACCACCGGTGAATATCTATAACATACAAATATTCAAAGTAATAATGATAATTTATTCCTTAAAAGATCTGTACAAAAGTTATACTACAATTGCTTGGAATTACTGGCCATTATGAATCCAGAACACGATGGCCAGCACAATTTGGCAAGACAAGAAATATGTCCCTATCACTCCTTATCAATTGTCACTGAAACACTGGGTGATCACTGCAGCATGTGTCACTTCATACTTAAACATTTAAGTACTGAAAGAATTTGTGGTAACAGAGAAATAAAAATGTAACACAAATACAGCTCTTTTATAAAAATTAACACAAATACAAAAACATATGAACTTTTACTATTAAATTAAAAAAAAAACTCCCTCTTAAGTCAAATAAATAATCACTATCACAATTTGAGAAAAGCCTACCTAATGAATTACTTAATTCATTAGGTCTGTCATGAATTACCTAATTTACCTAATGAAGATTTAAAAAATAGTTTTTATTTCATTTTAAAAATAAAAAAAATGTTAATGATTTTTTAAATTAAAAGAAACTAAAAAAATAAAACATGGAGAAAATTATGTTGAACAATTAACTTACCGATCGGTTAATCAATAGTGTAGTTCATTGTTGGAGATCTGGCTACTAAACTGCCTAATAATTACAACAGTATTTAAAATTAAAAAAAATTAACATACAAATCTGAGAATATTAAATTAACATAAAAACAAAACCCATCAACTGGTTCTGAGTAAAAGATGGTTGACAAATATATTTATTTATATCGTATGGTTTGTTATCAGCTACCACTTGTTAATTTTAAAAGGCTGCAATGTATAATTTGGATAAAGATTCAAAAGTCACAATATTATTAATTAAATAAAAATGTAACGTGATCTCCTATCACAAAGCTAAGTTGAATCCATCGAGCCATTTAAGACCTGCCTTACTGATTCTGTTTATTCTTAGGGTGTGATACTCTGTACAAGAATTCAGGGGACACTCCGTAACTATGTGATCCATTGTTTGGATATACTCCCAGCATTCACATAATTTATCTAGTGTCAATTCCCATTTATACTTCCAGTCAGGTATCTGCCAATGCCAGTTCGTAATCAATTCAACAGTGTCCACTCGCTACGAGGGAGATTCATCCCACCACAGGTATTGACGGATCGTTAATAAGGAACTTATTTCGTCCATCAAAACTGTTTCACGCTATGGCCCAGCTAGTATTGATGTGACACACTCCTTAACCTACTTATTGTCTTAATCTATGAATAAAGTAGTCAAATACATACCATGGACACAGTTTCACATGCACTATGAGGCTTTGGATCATGAAACTTGGTAAAAATATTTTTTATATGCTTACTAAGATTGGATATCAAAATATTTGTTCTCAAAGAGCTAAGATAAGGTACATAATAAATATGTTGATACCTGCCGATCACACCCTTGGCTACAATTCAGCATATGAATAAGAAAGCTTGACACAAAAGGTTATTTTTTAACAGTGTAAGTGTACAATTTGGAAAAATAAGAAAACTGAGAAATGTTAAACTATTTTTTGATTGCAGAGGTAAATATGAGTGTTTTTATCTTGGTACTTTATGCATTACTTCAATGTATTTTTGAGTCAGTTATGTTTACAATCTGTCTACCAGGAGTACAGAAAGATTACTTCCCAGTGGACTTCCTTATCTGTTATTCACTTAGGCTGACAGGTTGACACTGTCACCTGGCCATGTAAAAAAAAAAAAAAATCAGCCCCACCAGAGTGGTTGTCTACAACTTTGATTATTGTTGGATTTGACAATTTCATATGTATAAATTCTCTTAAACAAGAAAACACCAGAGGGATTTTAGCCCCCAAGGAATAAAGCTAGTGACCATGAACACAAACCTGTTGACTAAATCACCCACCATACACGAACGGTAGTACGAAGCCACCTGCCACCCATAAACATACAGTGGTACTGACTTTTCTAACTGATTCTCTTTATGATTTTAGGTTAGGTTAAAGGGCACTAGGCCAGGAATTAGTATATTGGAGAGATAGGACATCAGCAAACTTACCTTAGAAGATAAGTTCACTAACACCAGAGTAGTAGTAACATTCACAAAATAAACACTTAATCTCACAAATTAAGTAGTGAGTAGTCCTCTACTCACCTGAAGAAAATGCCAGTGGTATTGAACATTTGTGAGATTAAATGTTTATTTTGTGAATGTTACTACTACTCTGGTGTTATCGAACTTGTCTTCTAAGGTAAGTTTGCTGATGTCCTATCTCTCCAATATACTGATCCTCTTTATGAGTAACTCATCTTATAACTTCTGCTCTCTAACCTTTGTAGTGTTCTCTCTCCCGGAGTGTTTGCTCCACAAATAGTTTGCTCTTCTTTGGTACAAGGAGTTTGATGTTGTGAGGCTTGTCCTGGATCATGACCATCCTCTCTCCACTACCAAACTGAGCAGTTCTCTTCAACAGTTTCACCGTCAAAGCACCGCCTTCATATGTAATATAAGATTAATTTTACAAACAGCACAAGTAGTTGAGAGAGTAGATTTATTTTAATGATTTTGCTCTTTTACCTTTCATTGTTAAATGTCCCAATTTCATAATAAAAAGAGTTCAAAGATAGGGTAAAAATCAACTACTCTTATTCAAACCTAATCAATACAACGATATTTTGAACTTTCAGACTTAATATTTTTAATGTTTGTACAGCAGAGAAAAATTATTATAAATTTAAATTAAACTTGGCAAATATTAACAACAAACTGTTTATCTGTTTTTGATCTAGTTGTACAACACCCAGAAAACTAAAACTATACATTTTAACCACTTTAGCGATATATTGTCACTTTGTAAAGAAAAAGTGTAAGGATTCCAGTAAGCTATTTTATGTATTCATATGTTCTGCCCTTAATTTTCATTTTACTAGCCGTTATGGGCATTTCCCTGTTATATAAACCTAAAAATATGGATTTTCAGCATTTGGTTGTCTGCGAGCTGTTAGTTTCTCACACAGTTAAGTGAAAAAATTACTGTTGTTTCTATTCGAGGTTTAATTTTTTTTCCATTAGTTGAAATAGAGTTATTTTATTTCAAATACAGTAGTAGGTAAACTGTTTTTCTTTTGATTACATTTAAATGAAAAGTGCAGAAATTGTGTAAATATGGTTATTATATACCAAACTACAGAATTATTTTCTTTTTTGTATAATTTGTTGTAATAAACGATGATACATACTTGCTGTACACTTCAATATAAAAAAGACTGTGAAAATACATTGAAAGATAAATTAAGTTTGTCATACATTTTGATATGCACCTTACACAACTATATGCTTATAGATTTCGAGATGAAAATCTAGTTTTATTTGAAAGGTACGATAAGGTAGTAGGACCTGACTATAGTAATACCTGAAGACAAAAGGAGTTTTTTATACGTGTTGAAACAGTGTGTTTAATTTAAAAACACTTTACAAGTATTGAAATCTTCAACAATTAAGTATAGATCATTTAAATTAATTTAGAATTTTAAGAATTTCAGTTATAATTCTATGAAAATAGGCATTAACCGTTAATTTGTTGCTACTGAGGAACATTAGAGCAAAATCATAAACTCACCATCAGAAACAGTTACAAGAGCGTGCTCCTCTCTTCCATAGCGACCAAACACCAGTGCCGATACAGGAGTAGGTGTCTCAAATGAATGCATTAACTGAGGACCAGAATAGAGCAGGACACAGCCTCCTGTCGTCATGGTAGTAGCGACAGCCACCAGATGACGAGCTTGACTGGTGAGAGGCACGGACACGGCAGCTACTGGGGATCCAGGTAGATCCACCAACCACTGTTTAACACCCTATACCACCAAAATTATCTTTTATTCCAAAAGCCAATTAGTTACTTTCTTACTCCCAGGGCCATTTATATTGTAGTTGATATTTGGTCACGCCAACATATTTTTTATCTAACCATATGTTATTGTTTTTTTTTAACCCACAACTCTGTCAGAAAGCTGTTAAGAATACTCTAATTCTTTTTAATTTGGTATAATTATGATACATTTTTTTAAAATGCTTGTAAGAAGAATACCATCTTCTTTTTAACATTACTCTGTCCATTCCCCATAGACAATAATTGATCTGTGCAGGAACTTATTCAGACAGAGAAGGGGGAGAACCAGTTCAGTACAAGGTAAAAATTGATAATAAAAACTTCAAATTCAGTCAAGGTAAGGATTCAAACCTGAGCAATCTCTTACTAAAGTTCAAAGTCCTGATGGCTTAGACCGCTCAGCCACTGGCTATCCCAAATTTAATATTTTTAATTAACACTACACCATTTTTAGTTATCTTTTAACATTCAATGTGATTTAAGAGATTGTAAAGTATCATGAATTGGTTAATTATTTGATAAAAGAACAAGTTTAAAAATATTGTAAAATTATACAATGTATTTAATTTAACTTCAAAATTCACTATCATTTTAACGTAAAGCTCGCAGAGCTTCTTTAAGACAATTTTATCAAATGAGGTTTTAATAAAATATAAAAAAACATCTAATACTTAAGATATGCTCTTTTTTTAAGTATTGACAAGTTTTACTTAAATATAAAAAATATATTTAAAATTCACAAACGTAGTCCAACCACATCCATAACACAATAAGATAAGTAGTTGAATAAAAACACAACTAATGGTAATACAATACTGAACAATTATATTATATAAAATTACTGAACAAATATTACATTTTTAACCCTTTGGATTGTTTTTACGTACACAGTACGTCACGATCTATTAACGCAATAATAACGAGTCACTATCGGTGTTGAAACGGATGAGCGGTCTAAGGTTTTGTACTATGGCCAGGTACAGTGCTGAGGATTCTCAGTTTGAATCCAGCTCAGTACTGTGCAACTTTGTAGAGGCATTGGTCTGTTTCATAGTGGTGTAGGGCCCACCTTAAATAAGCGGTGTCCGGCATGTGGGTGGAAGTTGACAGAATCAGTGTTTCTATTACAATTGCATGGTACAACACCTGTTTTTCAAATTTTTACATAAGATAATAGGAGGAGGACACGTTTTTACTATTTATTTTGAATTAGCTGTATTTTTATATATACAATATATAAAATACAATAAAAAACATGTGACTGTCTTCGACTAAACGATTAAACAACCGGACATACAAAAATTGACATATAAAACTGGACGTACAAAAAATTGACACTAAAAAACAGGACGTTAAAAAAATCACACTTTGAAGAGTTAAGATGAGTTTAGCAAACTTTAGAAGCATATATATTTTTAATACTTCTTTATAATGCTAAACTGACTGTGCTATTTCTAAAGTTCAATAAAAGACATACTGTAGAAGATTTGCTGCTTACAGATTTTAGAAAACTATAGATATAACTGATAATTAAAAATGGTTATAACAAATACTTTATTGAAACATAGTTTTATTTCAACACTATATCAAATATTAGTGATTAGTTAAACTATAATATTAGACTTTATATTAGAAAACTAAAGACCATTCAACTTGACCTTTTGGAATTTTATCTGATTTAGGATTTATGCAATGCGGTTACATTCAGACTTTTGATGTGACAACGATGAACTTTGCAGACGAAAAAACACAACAAATGTGAGGTGTTATACTTTTTACTTCTAGAACACAGCCATCATTCTTAAAATAGTTAAAAATGGATATCTATGATGTAAACTTAAACAGGCCAGTAATTCAAAGATATAAAATGTTAAATTATCTGCACAAAATATAGGGAATAATGTTCAGTGTTTTGTGTGATTGAGTTTTGTTTGAGAGTGTACTGGGTTAATGAATGAATGGGTGAAAAGTGAGTAATTACAAATGAAATTAATGTTCACAAGAGGTATGTTTTAAAATGTCATATAAAAGTAAAAAAATCCTATCAGTTTTTCTGTTAAACAAATTTAGAAAAAAAATCATGTGAATATTGTAAAAATGCATTGCTTGAAACATCTAGTTAGCTATTACTTTTAATAAATTTAAATCACATTCTGAAGTTAAAAAAGTCAATATAAAAAAAATTAACTCAGACAAAATCTCTAGTCAGGAGTAATGATGTAACAAAATCAGGCACGAGTAACGGCAAGTGGACTTGTTGGTTTCAACTTCGCCCAATTGTTAATAAAGACACTTTTATTACTTTTATAACACAATATTTTACAAACTCGTTTAGTTGAAAATTTTGACCGCTAAGGTAAGTCATAGATATTATCAATATCTCCAATGTACATGAATCGACACAATGTGTCAAAGCCTGTTATCTGCTGGCAGAACCAAACAAGATTAGTGTAGAGTCACACAGACAAAAACTTATTAGATCTTGAGAAAAATCCCAAAAAAAACTTTAAAAAGACATACATATTTTGTTTAATCTTTTCAGAGAACTACAAGTATGTTTGTAAGTAAAAAAGTTTAGATATAAATTTTATATTTTCCTATTAAACTGTATGAAGAAAAAAATGTATTCAGTAAACCTTGAGAGAATAGCAGATCAGAGTGTTGTCCATGTTAACTGATACAAAGGTGTTTCCGAGCTGAATTAACGTAATGGAGCATGCAGGGAGTTGTGTTAGATGACACACTAGACCTGCCCTCATCACAGCAATGGCACCAGTCTGAGACACCAGGAGGATGCAGTAGTCTACGGAGTAAAGGCCAGAGGCACTGATCAGGTACGCCACAAACGGTAGCTGCAAATAAAATGTTTAAGTAAACCATATGTGTCTTGTGTAAGTTAAATGAATTTATCTTTACAAGTAAGTTTGCTGATGGACTCTTTCATTTATATTCTAGTACTAGCCGTCACCCCTTGCTTCGCTATGGGGAGGTTCCTTACGCTTGCTTACTCCGTAGTTCTTTCTAAACCATCACATCAATATAAAAGCTCAACTTGCTGCCATTCTCGTATATAACATAGTTTTATAGTCTAGAAAACCCTTTAAGTCTACTAGTAAAGTAGTGCAAGGGATGCAAAGTAGTGCAATCATGTCAGAGTTAGTAGAAATTACCTTAAACGATCCACAATGAAAAACAAATAATAAGCAAGCCAAACTTTTGTGTCAAGATTATGTTTTTTGTATCAGCTGTTTGAAATAAATTATTAAATTACTTTAATACATTAGTATTAATGTATTAATACTAATGTACACTAATGTATACTGTCACACTATTTTGGTGTGGTTTACATTAGTAAACCACACCAAAATAGTCCGATGACAGCTGTGGGATGTGAAGACCCCTCCTCACTTCTTGCCCAGCAATGTTGTTAAATATAAATTCGTTGAAAATATTGTTGATTTGTCTAAACATCTGTTGCAGTAAACAAACACTATCATTTGTTATTACAAACAACGGTACAATAGAAAAAAAGACGGTAGGTATCACGCACATCTCCAATGATGTCACATTGGTGAAATTGCAAAAATAAACACAAAAATACTGTTCTAATTCCCATAGTTATAATTCCAGCTGATAAGTGGTAAATAACTTGCTTAACTATTCAGCTGAATGCTTCTATGTAATTGGTGGATTTAGATACCAGTATTTAATAGAATAAACAAACCAGCTGATTTCGCCCATATTAATTGACAGAATTGAACATATGCATACTTGTCATAGATGAAACATGTGGTTTGGTGATTCTCAGAAACGATATGGCAACACGGCGGTGTTGCCATATCGTCACCAAAATGTCACCAAAATGTCACCAAAATAGTCTGATGACATTTTAGGCGTAAAATGTCATCAGACTATTTTGGTGCGGTTTACACTAATAATGTTCATTAATGTTACTCTCATGGAAAAAGGAACATTGAGGAGCTGTTTCTACAATACTTTCTCAAAGGGTCTCTATGTCTCTAACTTCTCTCCAATTTCATCATAATCTGTTCAGTGGTTCCAAAGATTTTGTGATGAGTGAGTACATCGTTTTTAGATTTGATATATTTATATAACAATAATAATTTGAATAGCTGCTATTATTTATTTACTGTCAATCATTAAAATGAATAAAAAGTGCATAAGACGTGATACTTTGCTTTGAAAGGAAATAACAAACTATTTTGTACAAATTGTAATTATTACACTAGGAAGAATTTAGTAAATGATTTGTGATTTAACATACATCTTTTAATCAATTCTTCCTTAACTCACCTGAAATGTATCTGCAATTGTAAAGGCTTCAGGATCAAGTACAAACAGCTGACTACTCTCAGTGGCAAGAACCAGACAGGATACGGCTTGATCGTCTGCTACGTTTTTCCACAGCAATGTCATGCAAGTGATTACAGTCTGTAAGATGCCAGTCACGAAAATAATTAATATATAATTTATTAACAGCAAGAGTAATAGTAAATTACGAAAATCAACAGTAGTGAACTCTACAAGGCTACTGGTGAACAAATTGTATACTAGAAAAAAAGAAGTTTTCAGCAGCATAGCACATAATCTGAAACCATTATAACATTTCAAATTTAGAAAACATATGCAAGCCAAATTTTCAAACTTCGACCCTTGGGTTCATCATTGCCTTTTATTGGTTTAATAATTTCCCCCTCACGTGACACATCTCGTAGATGATTTCAACAGGTTTTACTACTGTATAAGTAATCTATAACTTAGTACAACATAAAGTTTGTCATGCATCACAACGTTTTTAAACGATCTATGTTTAATGCGTTTAGGTGTTAAAAGTAAAGAAGGTTTTATTTTACCAGGCAAAGTTAGGGTTAAGAAGCCCTCTCTATCAACCTAAGAACCAACCACCTTAAAGGAGATTTCTGAATCACAACAAGGCATGTGGACTGCATGTAAGGACAGGATCGCTGAGTGGTCACCCCTCCAAGCAACAGCCATGTTAGATTTTGATTGATACAGGTATCTTGGGATATTGTCAGAACCCTCTGGTTAAGGCCACTGGTTTATGTTAGGAGATATATGATCTTGAGATTATCTTCTCTTAAATCAACAATAAAAGGAGTTTAGCAATACTTTTTGTAGAATTCAGAGCCCTCCAAAATGTTAAATAATATTATGAAACAAGAATTGTATAATGCATAAGGAACCATTAGCAAGAAAGTATAATAAGCCATGAGGGTAAGTAATAGTAACTAGCTACAAAAGTCCTAGCTTAACTTCCGAAAAAGATGGAATCAAAACACTTAAAGATCAAGTAACAAAGGATCAAGCTATCTGAAAATGATACACTACAATGCAGACAAAATTAGTATAAACCTTGTACTAGCATCACAAGTCTAATCTGGATAAAAAATGTTTCTTTTGGTTTGAATATGACTTTTGTTATCACTTGAAAAAAGTGTATCTAGTAACTAAATTCTAGGAAGTTTTATAATACATTTTTCAGTTCTGTAAATGTATGTTACTTTGTAATTTGCTTATGTCTTATCATTTTTGACAAAATAATTCCTATACAAAGCTCTTTACAAACCTAGCATTCATAAAATATTTTGAAAGAATCATTAACAGTTTTTGAGTGTTTGATTTCAAGTGGGTTGTAGTATTGCAGACCATAATATTAAGACAGATCACATCATCTCTCGTACTTAACCTCTCAATTACACTATGTACAGAACTGTTATCCATACTCTCTTTACCTGAGACGTTTCTGTATACTCAATAGTTATTTAAGCTGTACCTACATGGTATTATGGAGACAGTAAAATTGTTCTTGTAGACTCCAAGATACTGATTTAATAATTTGTGTGGGGTAGTACTGCAACTAACCATGCTCAAAACAATGACTGCAGAGGTGTAATAATTTAAATGTATGAGGCCCAATTTTTAAGTTGATTTGCATTGTAATATTATCTAATTGCAAGTACGGTTTACCTTACATCAACATACCTTACATACGGATGTAACGACTCATCCTTCACTTAAATAATCATTCATATTTACCTTAAAATATGCACAAGCTGTCAAATCTGTCAGCATCTCCAAGCTGAATGAATAACAGTAAATGCCTTACTAACTTTATTTTTTTTATTAATTTATTTATATTTATAACCACCAATGAAATAATAAACATTGGCTGATAATATTAATAAATAATTAACACTTCTTCAGGACAACTGTGTTTGGAATGGCTAATATCCCTCTTCACTCCTCGCCTATATCCAGCTGCCACTGGCCGCTCACCAGTGACAGATTTACCACTAGACAGCTGCCTAGGACCGCAGACCAAAGGGGGGCTGCAAATATTGCGCTAATACGCTAAGTATAGGGCCCTCATGATTTTCCTACATAGCTACCTGCTAGATTTTATGAAATAAATGTTATAAACATTTCAATAAAAATTAAAGGTAACTAAATACTTGCCTATAATATGACTATTATTTACCAAAGTAGCTAAAGATGCAAACTTCTGAACATTTTTTGTTACTGGCAAGGGGGGGGCAAAAGGTCTAAATCCGTCACTGCCGCTCACCCAACCTAATTGTTTAGGCTGTACTATTCACAGTGTCATTATCTATGTAGCACCTACTGTGGTACTATGTAGAGAGTTACTGTCGATCTACTTGCATTGTTAAATGATATTTCTTTAAATGTCGTGCATATACTTATCTCTGTTTCTCTCTAGGTTAGGTAGCTGACCTAATAATAGGCAAAACAAATCGTTCGAGTACTTATTTCCAATCATCACAGGCGCGCATTACAGCAAATGCATTGCTTTGGTCTGTCTGTTTCTATAATCAATGGAGTTCATGTATTAAGTATGTTAATCTTTGGAAGGCGTATTTATTTTGTATCTTACCTGTTTCTTTATGGAACAATGTCTATGTTTTAGAACAAAATCTTCTCTGAGTGCAGGATCTAAGGCTAGTAGCATCTGTGAAGGAGCACTCAGATTGGAATAACCTATCTCCTTGCTCAGGTCCTGTAGTAGACGGACAAGTTGGGTGGGTTGACTTCGCTGGCGCCACACATCTGCCTCCAGGCTGCTGCCCTCGACTGGCGGCAACGTGAACTTGAAGTAAGGCCGACAGTTGCGGTAGATGAGCACATTGGGTCCACTAGCCACTGCCACACCTTACCAACATTATAGTAAGTTTGTACAGGATGTACTGTTTGAACAAATATAATTATTAGCATATGGAAAAACATAATTACTAAAATTAATTATTCTACAGCGATTATTAGACCCATTTTAAAATTATTGTTGGATTAATTTTGACCTAGAAACTACAATAAAACCTCACTTACTAGACACCTGATAACTCGACAGTCAACAGCTGATGGGGATGCAAGTCCAGCTCCCTTTCGATTATGTGTATTAACTTGAATACACATGGCTTTAGATCATATACCAAATACATTAAAGAATTATTGCATTATTTGCAACAACAAGGATCGTCAGCAATAGATATTTATTCCACTGGCGACGAAGTAGCCAGGTGCTGAATTAAGAAAAACAATCTTCAATTAAACAATTTTTCAGCATATTTATCTGTACTGTAATTGTTGAATATTTGAGATTTCTTTGCATAACCTTATATATAATATGTGAAGCCGTTTTTGTCAACACAACTCCTCCCTTATTTCTTGACCAATTTAAACAGTTGAAGTGTCAAAAAATTTGCCTCTGTTCATGGTTGTGCAATAAAGTCTTAAATATTTAATATTTTTACCCTTAAGGGCACAGTAAGCCCTCAAAGTACATTTTTCACACATAAGAACCACATGGAGTGAGATTTAAATGAATCATAAAGTAACAGCTTATTCAAATGTAAATAATGTTTCCAAAAAGTGTTAACAGCTGTTGGAATGTAAACAATGATGTTTATAATATTGAGGAAGTTAGATCTGTCATAACGTTAAACCTGAGAAGGTTCTAAGCATGGTTTTATCCACATTCGATTGTGGGACTCCGCTCTTCTGGACTTGAAGGATTTAACGGTAATCTAATACAGTTATTTTATTAATCTAATTAATATTCAGCAGTTAAACAAAAACAAATGAAATGAACACATTTGAAATAGGCTAAGAAATAGAAATAGTGTTTATACTATTAATAGGTGAACATACTATATTTTAATAGGCGTGTTTATACTTAGCTAGCAACGCAAGTAATGTGAGTGAGATGCTGTAAATAAATTTAGTGTTTCGATTTTACAATGAAATGTTAACCTACTATTACTTGTAGTCAAAAGTCACATGCCAAGGCCGAAGGGTAACAAGCACGAGTGAGGGGGTTGGCACATGGAGCGTGCAGGGGTGTTCCCTAGTAGTACAATACTACAATATATACAATAGTACAACAATACAATACTATATACAATCAAGTTATAAAAATATGATGTACCTTGCCTATCTTGTGTTCATTCACTTAGACACATAACAAATTTTAATGTTCTCGATAACTCAACAATCTCTGGGTCCACAGAGTTTTGAGTTAGTGAGGTATTGCAAAATAGAGAAGAAATCTACAATTTATTGAAAATTTTTGTTCAATCAGTTTTAATTTCTAGAGTTTATAGCATTTGAATTCAAGTGATAGATAAATAAAGTTCTCAGTTTTGTAAGTCTAGGTATATGATTATATGTATGAGAAGATTTATTTGACGATCCAACTAAGCAAATCACATCATGGCTTTACAGAATTAACAAACAATTTCCACAACAAACTCAGCTTGGGCTGTAAAGGTAATTGAGTGAGTCTAATCTGAAGTAAAGACAGCTGGGCTTTGAGAAGTGAGTGATTGAACTGTTCTTCTAGTTTTGTCTACTCATGTAAACTGATAAGTTCTCTTGGAATAAATTCCCTTCTCATACCCGCAGCAATTATCCCTATAGTATCAGGAGACATTAGTACAAAAGATTTTTTAGCATTTATATATATTTGCTTTAGCTTTGTCGACATATATCTGCTTTTACATAACCATCGAAGGTAATTCGAGAAGTGTCCAAAATATAATAAGCTAAGGCAACCAATTCAAAAATGTATTGTTTTGCCTGTTGCTTCCTAAACAAACTTGGTTCTTTTACTAACAATTTAATTTGAATAATCTTCATAAATAAATATAATTTAGGTTTAAGAAATAAGAACTCTGCCACTAAAATATCTTTATGCACATCCCTAAAAGGCTGACAAGGAATATTTTACTGTCACAAAAATTACCTTCACGAGTGATTGGTAAATTCAACATATCAAAGAAGTTTTTGAAGGGATTGTATTTAACATTTGCATTATTAATATTATATATCAGGCTATCAGTATTGATATACTGGGTGTAACAAAAAAGGTGTCCTGGCTATACGTTTTCATATTCTATGTGTGATTCCAAGCTAAAAATGAAGAATATTTTTAAAAAATTTTTATCTTTGTTATTTTATTTTTGATTGTTACTAAACTCGGTAAACGGGTTCATCTTAAAAAGTAGTATTTAATAACAAAATTTCAAAATTAGCTCAATTATTTTCAAAATGGCGGTTATTTTATTTTTATTTGAACAAATATCTAAAAAAAAAAAAAAAAACTGGTTTTATAAAATTTTCTAAGACACAAAAGTTTTAAAACAACCTTCCCCTTTCCAATCATTTCTTATTTGTACAAATCGCTAAGAAATAACTATTTTATGAATTAACCTTAACTCACATGCAAACTAAATGACTACTAATTTGACAGTATGCGAAATATGGTCACTTCATGAAATAGTTATTTCTTAAGAGATTTTTACAAACGAGGTATCATTGGAAAGGGAAGATTGTTTTATAACTATTTTGTGCCTTACAAAATTGATATACAAGCAGTGGTTTTTTAGATATTTGTTAAAATAAAAAGGTCGCCATTTTGAAAATAATAAAGATAATTTTGAAATATTTAAAATTAAACACTACCTTTTAATAGGAACTGTTTACTGAGTGTGGTAAAAATCGTAAAATAACAAAAAAGACATAAATTGTTTTATGAAACAAAAATCAAATTGGCGTCTAGCTGCTAAAAAAGCGGAAATTAAAAAATATTATTCATTTTTAGCTTAGCATCACATATAGAATATGTAAATGCATAGTCAGAACACGTTTTTGTGAGACCCTGTATAATCATTTGATATTTTAACTATAATTTTTTTCATAATAAATAAAACTTGTATTTCCCAGCTGCAAACCTGGAATGTGAGGCTCACTGAGGTCAGTGTAGAGAGAAACAAGAGCAGACGGAGCTTCGAGAAGAGGAACTTCACTGGCAAGACTGATCCCGCTGTAAACCTATCATATTTCATACAGTTTAAGAAATGAGAAAATAAATACAATCATTTGTACAGCTTCATTGCTTGTTTGTCACGTTTAGGAGAATCACAAGAAATTTGAAAATATAATTTTTAGTAGTTAGAGATCCAACAGCCATTTGTTTAGCTTGATCTAAAGTTTCATCTAACAGAAACAGCAAAGCAATCAGTTCACTTAAAATGTAAAACCTAATTTTAGTTCTTGTATATTAGAGTAAACACTACTCCAACTTAAACTATACTTCATACAAACGTGTTACCTAATTAATAGTATACGAAATATTTGTATTATTTTATGTATTATAGTTCAATTTTTTATATTGGTAGACTTGAACTCCGGAAGTGGTGATAGGCAAGTAAGAGTATCTTTGTAAAGAATTTCTGACATCTTACAAACATTCATTCAAATTAGGACACTTGATGCAGGAATGACTCATCAGAATATTCTGTTTAGGTTAGTAGTGTACGGCCAAGTCTATGGTTATACAATTTTACTGTACAAGGGAGGTGGGTAGGCATGTTGGAGTAGGTGCTATAGTATGTAATTACCATGATTTATTAGCAAATTATAGAATTTAGTAAAATAAAATGTACAAACATTTGTATTTTTAATATTAAATTCAAAGTTTGAAAAACATATTTTTTTATTAAATCTTCACCAGCCAGGTCGCATGGGCCTGCAGGTAAACTTTATTCAACGAGTGAAGTACCGATGGGGGATTCAAACTTTGGACTCAGTTCAAAGCCTTAGCCCCTGAGCCTTACCACACCTGCAAAGGTTGGCACTTGAACAATTATATTGTTCATCAGCAAAGTTTGCTAAGAATCTCTTTTGAGGAAATGTTTTCAACTTTCCTGGTTGTGTGACTGTTAGACAAAATCCTGTTTGCCATTTTTAATGCTGTTCCTTCTTTATTAACTGTCAAGTATGTGTTCTTCTTTTTTTCAAGAGAATATGGCAGTCAAAATCATGTTGAGCAACTATAAAAAATCTAATGTAATAAAGAGTTCATTTGTGATATATAGCATAATTGAAGAATTTTAAATTTTTCAACAAGGATAAAAACTAGTTAAATGTTTCTTTTCAACTTAAAATATTAGTCTATAAGTTGATATTTGCTCAAACTCATTTGCTACTTACCTTAAGTTTGACATGCGTTGATCCATTCCCCAAATCTGCTAGAATTAGCTTATAATTGCCATCAGCATTGAGATCAGCCAGAGTCATGCAGCTAGTAAAGGTTTGCAGGTTGGCTTGAGCATCATGAAATGCATCTATCCATAATTGCTGGAGCTGCGTACTTCTATTAGTCAAATTAAGATATGCACTACTAAATGTCACTTTGGACAACAGTTAAATAATCTAACTTTCAATATGACTTATCATATTCCTGTTCTTCTTATGTACAAACCATCAGCCATCTGACTATGAGGCAATTTATTTATCTTTATTCAATATAATGAAAATATAAAACTGAATCCTGAAAAAGACAGCAGCAATAGAAAAGTTTTCAGTAACTCGGAATCAGATACAGCTTAAATAATTCCAGGTACGGATTAATTTTGGCAAGTAGTTCTAACAAAATCTTTCTTTCAACCTTAAGGCTGTTTAGTCAAAAAAATTTAGATTTTTTTCGATTGCAATGTCTTTATATCAGCTATTAAACGCCTCCAAAGTAGTTTTTCATTAAAATTATGTTTATAGTTATAAATACATCACTTCAAAGATGCAAATTTGGGCGTTCTTGGTATATTCACAATTAAGAAACTATTTTCCCAAGTATTCCCAAATTTAAAAACAGACTCTCACAAGACTGGTCTTGCTCATCAGTTATTTCGAATTATGTTATTTTACTGCAAATTTGATTTTAAATAGTTAATGTTATATGTTTATTTTATTACGATGAGAAATACAACGCTGTGTTTGGAATCGTATGGAATGTACTGTTACGCGCATGTTTTACAATCCAATCCCTACACACACGTAAAGCAAGACACAGCACCCGCAGGATTGCGCTTCTACGACTTCCTGCAATTATACCCCTTCCATTCCAAACCATGTGGGGAAAGAGGTTGTGTGTAACTCGCAACCAGCGCTGCGTGGAATTCACGTGTCCCTAATGCCAGCCGAATCACCTTAAATGAAGAATATGAACAATTTATTAATGAAGATGTCAAATTATGTATAATAAAGATAAGACTGGTGTTGGTCAGATAATCATAACATCTGTTTTGAAGAAGTTAATAAAGCAATTAAATTATAACATATAAGGGATATTTAGGATATCCCTGTTAACACAAAATGTTTGATTATTGACTCATCATTCATCACCTAAAGATCCTGGAGTTTCTTATCAAAATTGTTTTTGGAAGAAATATAAGATCAATAATACCTTGAAGATTTGAAAATCCGAAAACTGTCTGCACTGATTAAAAGATATTGGTTAGACTGTGAGAGTAAAGTGAGAATTCCAGCGGTGGTTTAGCAGTTTGGGAAACGTCTACCTCAAAGTAGATCCAGGACATCCAATGCAAATTTGTTATTGGTGGTTAGTTGTATCGGATGGTTTAAACATTTCAGGTGTAACATATTGTCTTTGTATTGCACCTTAGTCAAAATATGCTTATTAAGACTGATATCACTGATGTATTCTGACCACCTTATCTACAATATCATTAATAAAAAATGCTTCCTGTTATTTGGACTATCATGTATTACTTCCATTTCCCTGTTAAACTCTCTGGTAATCTTGTACAAGTCTCTAGTCCGCCCTGTTCTTGAATATGGGTCGGTAATTTGGACTCCTTACCAGTTCAATCATGTAGATCAAGTAAATGCTGTACAAAGGCGCTTTATCAGACTGGGTTTCACTTATCGTGGCACTCCAATTTCTGAATTGGAAAACCAGTTTGATCTTGTTCCACTGGATTCGAAGCATTAACTTGCCAACTTGGTAACTCTGTACAAGCTTGTTAATGGACTGCTTGACTGCCCTGAGCTTCTTAGTGGAGTGGATCTGTCCATCCCAAGAGGAACACACTCCAGGACTAACTTTCGCAGACGTCGACATTCCTCTTACCACAGTAGCATACAAGACTCTTGAGAACTGGAAGTGATATTGCATCCCACATTGACTTTTTTGGGGAATCTATCGACTCATTTAGAAATAAAGTAGCTCTAATTCTACGAAATTGATATTTTTGTTATCAGGGTTTCCAATTCTAGTTGGAAATAATATACTGATTTAGTTATTTAGTATTTATTATTTGTGTGTTTGTTAATTATTATTTTCAATTTAGTAATTGTTGTTTCTTAATATTTGTAAATCCTTACTTATAATTTATTGTAATTAGAAATAGATTATTTATTGTCTTGTAGTTGTTTATACTTTACTAGCTGTACCCACCCGCTTCGCCGGTCATAATATTGAGTTTGATTTAGAACCTAATAGGTGAAAGAATTCGAGCATTTTTGCTTCTTCTACCAATATTAGATTTTTTAGGAGGCGTGTCATAAAAAGTAAACTGCAAAACAAATAATTATTTATTTTTTATTTTCACGTTTCACCACATGTTTTAATTACCGAGGAAAAAAGGTTAACACCAAATACAGATCACCCGATCAAGTAAAAGTAGTGTGTGCTACACTCTCAAGGTGAAGTGTAGAACTACAATAAATCAAAACATATACAGTACTGTTGTTGTGAGAACTTCAATCTGCTTATGGCATGTGAAACTACATTAAACCACACAGTCATATGTTTTTTGTAAACAATTCAGATTCTCCATTTGAATAACATGGGATCTTTAGGAGCCCGTGGGGCGGGACCCTGTGGACGGATCTGCATCAAACTTCACAGAAACCATCTCGGGAGTATACAGGACAACATCCTAAAGTTTCATGGCGATCGGTTGGATGGTTTGGCAGCCCATAAACTTCAAACATATATATATATATATATATAAACATCCTCTTTTATAAATATAGATTAAATTATTATTCTCTTTGTTAATGCTCTTTTCATAGTTTATTTATTGTTACTTATTGTTCACTTTAGATTTTTGTTGTTGTTACTATTTTATTATACATATATATATTTGTTGTTGTTCTAATATTCATATTCTATTGTGATGTTAGTTGTAATGTCTTAAAATTAATTATTATCACAATTGTATCATTAGTTATAAATTACCATCGTGTTTTTCTTTGTAAAAATTGGTACAAATAAAAAATAAATAAACTGTATACAAACAATTTTGGAACTGAGGATTCTTCATAGTATTACCAGAATTTGAATATAACTGATGGGATGGTGGAGAGAAGATAGGCTTAACTGATATTTGTGGCTTATTATTATTTTAATTAAATTTAAAAATAACAGGTAGGCTATTATAATTCATGTATGTAGTGAGTGTATGGTGGTATATACAGTATATCTTTATTTTTCAACATATAGCTGCATTTTTATAAATAAGTTCCAACCAACCATAGGCCTACACGTACGTTAATAATGAACCACTCATCACCATTGTATGTGTATAGGTAGTTGTGTGGGTCAGGACCAATAGGACCACTTGTATGTGTGGTTTGGGATGTATATACTGTGTGTCTTGTAAGTCAACGATAATACAGTACTCAAAGTGGTTATAGGCAAGCCAATGACTAACCCAAATAACAAAACATGACCCAAGTAAAAGTCGCTTAGTTTTTAGTTGACATTTTTATGAAGACCACAACCTGTACTGGTAAGAAGTATATTTTCTTCTGCAACATTGCGCTAAGACGCATGAAGCGATTAGAAATCTTCACAAGTAATAATTGAAAATATTGGTTGGGAATGTTTGTATTTTAAAACTAAGTTAACACTTTAATGATATTAATGAACATAACCTGCGATAACAGGGATTCTAATACTTTACCTACTGCCTAGATTAAATCAGAAAACTTCATTAATTTCCTTAGAAAAAATATAAATTAAAATAAGCGTTAAATTAATACATCCAGCCAGACAGTGTGCTATAAATTTTGGATTTGTTAGGGATTTTATATTATTTTTGAAAATAAACATTCTATATTGACTTGTATTTTAATGTTATGTAACACACAAAACAGGAGTCTATCCTAATGCCCACCTATTTTATTTGTTTGTTTTAAGCATAGTATTTATTTTTAAATATTTTTTTCTTGCAATTAAATTTTACTTTCACTAATAAGAGCTGAATTACAATGCCGCAAAAAATGTTGCCACATATTATGTAGTTTTGTGCAGTTAGAATAATTTTTTATAAGATTATCACCGTGTTACAGTCTTATTAATGACAGGAAAGTGATAAAAAATAATCACTAAATGAAATTTTAAGTTTTGCATAAATTATTTAATCAGATTATATACTCACCTAGATGCCATGATGTTTCTTAAGTTTTTAGGCCAAAGGCACTAACTAAGCTGACTAGCTGTGAGTCAGGCACAGCTGTTGCCATAGCAACTTGTAAACAATAGCGGTTGGAAAACTAATCAATATTGCAGTGAAATCAATTCAATGTCTAACAATGAGTTAAAATATTTCTTTTAACATATCAAATTTAATCTTGTCAAAACATAGTCATTTGGCAATATTGCAAAAACTCTAATTCAAGTTAATATTGCGAATATTATCATAGAAAGCTTGGATGGATAGAATATTTTTTATTATTTAAGTAATTTATATTTTCAAAACCTAGAAAAACATATCAGATATAGTATATCTAAATTTGAATGTTGATTAAATTACTTATGCAGCTTTACACTAAACGATTTTGAGAATTCTCAACTAATAAAATATGTTAGAAGAGATAGAGCATCAGTGAATTCTCACACAAAGATAAATGTATTAAACGAAAAGAGTGTAAAACATAAATTTTTATATGCCAGTAGTAACTTACTCAAATGCTTGAAGGCAATTTTATCTTCAAAATCCTGAGGATAATGTCAGTGGCATAAAAAATCAACTTTTTTTGTTCTAGATTTTTTAAGTGCCTTGATTTAAGTTCTATTACCATGTTTGTTGATGACCAACTCTCCCACTACTCCTCATCTTGTATCTTATGACCTAATCTCAATTATTAACTATAAATGGCAATTTTTTTATCTCTTACATAGATAATACATTTACTGTGTAGGATTTATGCTATATTTCTGATTTCATTAAGAATTACTCAGATATAAAATATAAGTTTAAAATAAGGTGACCATATTTGTAATGACCTCAAAGCGGGACACACATTAGGAGGGTCAGGGGGTCCTCCCCCCCCAACCATGTTAAAGGTATTTTCAAAAATTGACAGAACTAAACGTCCTAAACTCATTATTTTATCTATTTTTGCACTTAAATTCACAGAAATAAGCATAGGAAAAACTTGACTGTTCAGGTAGTAAAAGTAACACAATTACACTAATCGAAACATCAGTTAAATTAATTTATTAATAATGAAAGAAACAAAAATACACATTTAACAATTGAAAATATTGTTAGTTACACAGAAAAATCAACTGAATGAAGTTTACTGTTCGAGAATAATTGGAATACTATATAGATAAGTTTGTGAAACATCTTCTTTTACCAGACTTGTAAAAAGGTTAATAGGCAAATTGGTAAAGTTTAAATTTTCAATGCAATCTCAACACATTTCAATATAAAAACAAGAGTACAGTATGTCCACTAGCTTACACGTTCACTCATTGGCATACTTTTTTGATGAATGTATGTCTTTAAGGAGAGCTGGTTCTCCTTTTATTTTGTCATGAAACTTATCACAAGCAGGCACGGATTTAAGGGGGGGGGGATCGCCCCCCCCAACGGAAAAAAGCAAAAAATGTACCTACACACTTAGAATAAAATGTTAATAAAATATTTGATTTACTGTCATGAAAATAACATTAGTAATTGGTACCGTCTCAATAATATTACAGTATATATAATATTCGGATGTGTAGTCTGAGTTTGTAGAAAGGAGAATTTCCGAGTCGTCGGTTGGTAATTGGTAGGCCTATATATTTTCGCCGGCAACAGTGGCAACACTGCGTGTCTAGCCAAAATTAAGACTACTGCTGCACTGCTAGATATTGATATCTCAGTGCCACGTTTGAATAAGAGACAAATGCACAGAGAAAACCACCCTGTCTCAGATGTACAAACGTACTACCGAGTTTCTTTATATATTCCACTCTTGGAAACCGTTTAAGAAGACCTGAAAAGACGATTTTCTGATGGGACTGTGTGGCTTTACAGCTTAACCATGTTCATTCCTGGCCAAATGGCAAAAGTAAACTACAGAGAAACTGACCAAAAAGAAAAAATCAATACACAGCTTAAAGAAATAGCAACAAGGTTTTATTCTGTGCTAAATATTGAAAAAAGTGTATCTGAAGAGTTACTTCTAAATGAGTATCTTTTTTGGAGAAAGAAGTGGGAAAGTGAAGGAGATAGTGAATCAATTTTGCCAACAAATGCAATGTTATCCTTAGCTCACTGTGACGAGGACCTGTTTCCACTAATCTCAGCTTTGCTCCACGTTCTAGCCACATTGCCTGCCAGTATTGCCAGCGCTGAACGATCCTTTTCAACACTAAGGAGATTAAAAACTTGGCTACGATCCAGAATGGGAGAAGAAAGATTAGTTGGGCTGCACAGGGACATACAAGTGGACATTGAAAGAGTCATTGACCGATTTGCCAATCAGTCCAACAGAAGACTGGAGTTTGTTGTTTAACATATAAACTATGTTAACAAGACCTGGTTAGGATAACGTAGGCCCGCTCTTCCTCCAAGCCGAGCATAGGCGTTCTTGTTTTGGTGCAATGTTCCCGGCCGAGCATAGGCCCTCCCATTTGGTGCATCCCCTTGCCGAGCATAGGCTCTCTGTTTTGGTGCAATTTAACGTCCTTACGACCGAGCATAGGTCTTGTTTGGTGCAATTTCATTAATTTTAGTCTTTGTACGCTTCACGTACCCTTTGGCTGAGCACAAGCCCTGTTTGGTGCAATTGTTTCTCATGTTTATTCGGCTGAGCACAAGCCTGTTTTGGTGCAACTCTTTAAACTCATAAGACTGCTCTGTTTTTTCTTATCCCGGTATTTCTCCCCTTCCGGGGCCGGTTTTGTTCATAACAATAAAGAGTACCGTGTCGACAGCCCCCTTCTGGGGCGTCGCCAGGCTGAGCCGAATTTCCCCCGCACAGCCGCCTTGGCGCCGTCGCGCGGTACGGGTCTCCGACCATGTTCCAAGAAGCCGGAGCATGTGCGGGGGCCTGTGCCTCGCTTCAGTCGCCTGGTAGCTGCCGCGTGGGGCGGCCAGCAACAACAACCTACATATACATATTACAATAACCTAGCATGTCCAAACTATGTTTAAGTTGTTGCTTATTGAACTGTTTCCATAAAATTTTAACAATACAACATTCCAATGGAATCCATTTTATTATTTAATAGTTGTGATATTAAATGTAAGTTATATACTTAAATGCTATTTCGAAGTTGTTTTAATTTATGCCAAACTTATTTTCGATTACAGAACTTAGGTATTCTTCTATATTTAAACCCTAAAAACACCCCCCAAACTGCTAAAAACAATACTTCTAGGACGTTAAAATAGCAAAAATTTTCCGGGGGAGGAACCCCCGCCTTACTGGGGGGTATTCCAAACCCCCCCGCAGGTTCGCCCCCCCCCCAATTTACTGCTCTGGATCCGTGCCTGATCACAAGTTAGTCAAACATTGTACTTCAGCATAAGCATTGCTCTTAAAGTTGGAATGTTAAATTGAGATTTATTTTCAGTCCATATATTGTTCATGTTAGTAAACACTCATTCAACTGGAGCATTAGTTCCTGGCAGACACAGAAGCAACTCAGCAATGTAACGTAAGTTTTCGTATGGAATGTTCTTTTGTTCAAAATGGAGAAATACCTCTACCCATCTTTGGTCGATCGAAGTTTTCAGCTCACACCATTCTGACAACTTTTCATTTGTGACATATTTTTTTAGACAGTTTATTTCATCAAACAGTTTGTTGTCATCAATAATGACTGATTTCAGCAAGTTTGATAACACTTCTACTCCGTTTATCACCGACTCCCATGCTGGTGTTTCTCTCAAACTAAATAAAGACAAAGTTTCCAAGGATCGAAAGTGGCAAGCCCATTCATTAAGATACATAACAGATGTTTCATAAAACACCTGTATTGCATTTAAAATGGGAGTTTTATCAAGCACTTCCTCATTGTTCTTCAGACAAGATTTAACTGACATTGGAAGGAACGAACTGTTCTTCCTCTCAACATATTTCTCTCTCAAATCAGCTAAAATCAATGCAACTTCAACTGCACTGATATTTTGACCTTCTGCCTTCAGTACTGCATCATGAAAAATCGCTGACTGGCTATGAATAAAATTTAACCAAAGTTCTGCAGCTGGGTTCTCAAAAAAATCTTTGATAAGTCTAGGACATTTTTCGTTGGTCAAAAAGTACTCTTTGAGAGGCACAAAGAGCTGGAGCACCCACTCCACAGCTGGCATCAAAGCAAGCCATCTTGTTTTGCTGTAGCCAAGGAGTTTGTGATATTGTACAGAGGCTTTCTCGCAAAATTCCTTAAACTTCTCATTTTTATATAACATATAAATAACTCATTTTTATTTATATACACCCGTAATGTATATAAATAAAAATGAGTCTATACTTTCACAATTATAGCTTCAACATCCACGGGCAGTTCATCTGCAGCTGTTTGGATCGCATTGTGAATTATATGGGCTGCACAACCAATGCCAATAATGTCTTTATTCAAAGAGTCTTTAAAAGTTAGTGTTTGTGTTGTCTGAACTAAACCCCACAACTTTATCAGTAATGTTCTTGTTTTGAAGAACCCTGATTAAATAATTTGTTATTATTTCTGACGCTTCTCCAGGTAAAGCTTCAAGTTCGAGTAGTTTCACTTGTACACCTGTGGATAGTGAAAATATTGAACCAATATAGGAAACAATTTTATGTCTTTGTGATTTGATGCATCGACATATACTGAGACAAATCTAGTTTGTTCAAGCTCTGATTTAGTAGAATTGTCTACATATGGCGCGAGAACATTGACAACTATTGCTTCTGTTTTTGTGCGAGCACAAGTGAATTTTGGCTCAAAAATCTTCTGCACTATCCTTGAAGTACAGTCTGTTTCAACAGACAAACAAAGCCGTGGTGCCAAAGTGTCTCAAACTCACTCTCTCTCTCTCTCTCTGGTCCCTAGGTCATTCCCGTAACAATACAAAGGTAAAAAGTAGCGAACTCACTCACTGAGATAACCTATGCTATGCGCAACTACAAACTATCCAAAACTACAAAATTCCCCGATGCAGGTATAGTTTACAAGGAACCAAATAAACAATACGCTTAAATGTTTAAGTGTATGCAATGTCCTTGTTGCTTTTATATTGTGAAAGAGTCAGTCAAGAACATTTTATTTTGGGATATAATATTAGGTAATATTTAAAGCGGAACGTTTATTCGTTTGTCTTTATCCTGCCAAAGCGGGACATAATAGCATCCCCCGAGTAAATCTGGGGACAGCGGGACACTAACCTAAAAAGCGGGACTGTCCCGCCGAAAGCGGGACGGATGGTCACCTTAGTTTAACATTATCATTTTCATGAAATATAAATACCTAATTTACTTGCCTTTAGAGACTAAACACTGCTTATAAAAAAACCTTGTCACTAACCCCACTTTGTAAGCTCTGTCATCATCTTTTTATGCCTTCGCCGTAAAGTGCCAGTATAACAGAACATTGATTAAGCCTTTCTTTGTGTTAAAAGAAAAATGTTCTACTTTAAAATTTTCTATTTTTTTTTTTAATTGCTGACTGATGGATGGTAAAAATGAATAATTGTAAACTATTGCAAATATTTGCCAGCATTATCTGAATAAGCACAATAAGTTCAGTACTCAGTTCATGATCTACAATCTTAAATTGTCATCTGATAAAGAAACTAGAAGTGTATGATGAAGCGCAAAGTTTTTTTTAAGGATAGATTTCCTTTTTAAGCTTACTCTGTCCGTTCCCCATAGACTACTAATCTGTGCATAGAACTAATTCAGGCAGAGTAAAGGTTAAACCTGTACAGTAAAAGAACAGATGAACATTACAAATAAATACTTACGGTCAGATACCTGCGCTATACCTACACCAGGCTCAGTCTTGACTCCTTAAAAGCCAGCCAGTGTTTGTTCAGATAAGTTATTCTCTTATCAAAAGACAACTTTAAAAAAAAAGATCATCTTAATTTACCAGGCAAAGTTAGGGCCAAAAGCCCTCTCTCTAACACTTAACTTAGAGACTAACGACTTACGGGTGACTTCTGAACCACCACCAGAGGCAGTCGGGCTGCATGCAAAGACGGGATCGCTCAGATAGTCACCCATCCAAGGGACAGCCACACTCAATGTTGCTTGACTCCGTTATCTTGCAATAACGTCAGAACCCTCCGGTCAAGACCACTGGCAAATTTAGATATCCCAAAATGAAATGAATAACTTTTTTTAATTTACGCTAATTGGGATTCACCTAAAAATGACTAAAATAATTTGATGATTTCTCACTATTAATAAATGACAAGTTTGACAGAGCGATCAAAGTTGATAAATCCAAGTTCTATGTGTGGAACCACAATGCCTAGCTCCAGAAACTGCCACACCATCTATGACAAGAATTCAACTCATCAGTCTTGATTACTGGTCCTTATTTTTAATGACATCATTATCAGTCTGATAGGTAAGAGCTGAAGAGATGTTGGAGCTTTACCATATGCAGTAAACCTAGGTTAATTCTCTTTTTGGCCTCTGTATTTCTTCCATGGTATAAAACAAAAAAATGGGCTCATAATTGGGCATCTTTTTTAACCACTAAAGTCTATATATTTTACTATGAATAATAAAATCTTTACAAACATATGAATACATAAGACAGGATCATATTAAAATAAATAAAAACCAAAAAATTAAAAGTAATAATATTTATTTTATTTCGAAACTATAATATCACATAAAATTTCAAGTGATGCTCGGAGACATTTTTTGCAATAGCAGAATTTTGGATACCAAACACTTTCAGTGTTTTTTAATATAGTGATTTAAAAAAAATGAAGTGTGCGATTTATACTAGACTAGAACTAACTGTGTGCTTTTTAAGGTTTAAAAAAATAAAAAGACTGAATTTAAATAGTTGTTTGAGATTTTTGAGCTGTTCCAAATTTGCAACCTAGAATTTTATGGGAATAACAAGTTTTTCTTAATGTTCATCTGATATTGTCTAAAAGGTTTAATTATAAGTACTTGCCAGATAATTCAAACTAAATATATACAATATAAGTGTATAACACATGTTTTATCTGAATCAAAGTTGCACTGGAATTATTCATAGTAGAATACCAATTACCAAACGTAAGCCTGATTTTAAATATTTATCTAGATTTTAGTTATAACACAGGGTCATTAGGCTTAAGATCTAAAATTGATCTTGATAATTATTGACCTCAAAATCAAACAAAAAGTAAATTTGTAAGAAATAATTAAGTAGGAAGGCATAAATAGTAAGATGTTAATTCAGAACTAATATGAAGTATGAGGTTATACATTCATCACTGTACCAGGGGGGGGGTGTAGTCTAAAATATGAAGTAGTTTTTTAATTTAGGATGCAAACAAGGCATAGCTAGTTGGCTTATGATGAGAACAATAAAGATCATTTAAACTACAGTTAAGTGTTCTCGGTTGTGTGTTACTAAGTTATATTACAATGGAGCTTATAAGTTGAATCAAATTCAAACAAAATCTAATTTCCAACACAAATAAAGTTAAAACCACAGTTTTTTTTAACTTCACTTGCATGTTCATATGAGCCTGTACGTGAACATTATTCAAAGAGTGAAGTAACAACAGTTGACTCAGTGGGGGGGATTCAATCCTTGGACCTTGCCCTCCGCAGTCCGAAGCCTTAGCCAGTGATCTTGACATGCACAAATGTTCCAAATATACATATAAATGTGGATGATAGACTAAAGAAATGAGAAAAACTAAATGTTACTAGATGTATTCAGAGAGAAATAAAATAATAATAAAAATCAAGTAAAAGAAAATAAATCCATTCGACATAAATAAAAATTGTTTGTGCAGCTTTGTTTCTGAGGATTTTTGCTTGTGGCTTCTTTACCTTCTTTTAGAAAGTTTACTTACATTAATTTCTTCCTTTTCAATAGTGTTTGTATTCAACCAATTTGGGCAAGTTAGAAAGTGTCACAAGTTTTATATCAACTCTAAACAGTGGCTACTTATTTGAGCAGGTATTTTGTGTGTGTGTGATTTATTTGTACATCGTGAATTCTTGAATAGTTCCAAGTAAGTGGACTGAGACCTTTCCTGCATTCTTAACAGTTAATACTAAGCTTTTATTACAAAAACTAAAGTTTAATAACATAAAATTTGTGTTGTTTTGGCCTTTTTAAAATTTATTCCTTACCATGAAATATACCTGACCTATTCCACAATTAAAAGCTATTACCTTTTATATTAACATTACATATAACTCTTTGATGTAGTACACGGGCACATAGTCTCCACTATGGGATTTGCTGTATGTGGTATGTGTAAAAGTAGGTAATACGGTAATATGTAATCTGCTGCCTTCGTACAAAGATTGGATAACTAGTTCCCTCTGGACTAATCTGAGTATGGTATGGTGAGAAACTCAATAGAAATAATCAGGTTTTCCAAATATTCTGCCCCATAGAGAAAGAAAGATTATTTACAAATAACGTAATCTATCTTAATTCTCATCTTGCCACTAGTTCAGTGATAAATATTCTTTTGTTACTAACGTTTTCTGTTAAAACATTGTCATAAATTACCATTATTTGTTATGAGTTAATTATTTACAACGTTTCGTAAACATCAAATTAGTATTTATTACAGTTCAGCTTTATTTCATTTCCATAAATAACAAATAATTTGTGCAATGATTAATTCCATGACTACGGAATATGATTATAACATATTCTAAAGTGAGAGATATGAAATATAACATTTATAATGTCTCATAAAAGGCATATTCAAGTGAGATTGACGTAGATCAGAAGTATAGCGATGAAAATACATCCATTTTAGCAATCTGTTAAAACACAGCGTGTGATTGCCGAAATAACTACGTAGGGGAGTATTGAGTAATCAAGTCCTGGGCTGAAGGGTGAAACAACTTAAATACTTAAGTACAAAGGCTGTATAAAGTATAACAATAAATGACAACAATAAATCTTTACTGACGAAAGCCATTTCATAGCCTCTTACAATGTTTGGACTTAAAGGTAAATATAAACCAATTGCAAAATAGACAGAAAACAAAAGACAGTTAAATGTCTATGGAATTAAGAAAAGTATCTTTGTGGGACTATTGTTTACGTCTACTGTTTACCGTTAAGGTACTTCAATAAAGATTAGTTATGATAAGAAATGATTATAAAAAATTAGTTTATATTCTGTAAAAGTACAGAAATACACTTAAATTATGGTGCCTACAATCAGACATAAAGCTTTCTCCTTTCCCAATATAAAGTGATAAAGAAAGTAATTGATAACTTTTTAAAGGAAACAAATCAACTTCTTTCTTTATCTTTAGTTAACTATACTAAATAACACTACACACTTTGCGCAACTATTTCTTTTTTTCAATTGATTGATCATTACTACTATTTATTTCTTTAGTTTCTTCATTAGTTGAGTTATGTTTATCTTCCTCCACCATTGGGAACTCTTCTTCATCATCACCTTTATTATAAACTGCTGGGTATTTGGTCATACAATTCTGCATATCTTCAAAAACAGAGAAACAGTTGCTGCCCTTGGGTTCAGCTGTGCTGTAATGGAAACACGTGAAAGCCTCTCGGAACTCCATCCCACACGGCCCTGTTGCCATGCCTCCTAAACATGGGCAGTTCCAGTTGATTGATCCGTCAGACATGATAAGTCCCGGACCTGGTTCAGGATCTGGGATTTGAACAGTACTTGGTTTTTGGTGATCTTCTTTAGTAGCAAATAAAATAGTGTCTTTTCCTTCACGGCGGCAATAAGACATCTTAATTTTGTTAATAGATATATAATCAATGGACACAAAGAAAACTACAGAATACTTAAGAATGTTTGTAAGTCCGTGAATTTGACACTAATGATATTAAAAAGGGGGAACTGTTTATAACTCTGAAAGAACACTTATCTTCTGATTCGAACAACGTCAAAGCACCACGAAGCTTCACATACAAATCAGTGGGACAACGGATAACACCTCGATTTTCTGCAGTGTTGTAAGCGAGAAGGTCTATGTTCCTGCTAACACCAACCTAGAAAAATAAAAAGTTTAATTGATTGAATCAATTTATTTAAGAGAAAATAATGCTGATAGTGTTGTAATGATAATATCATATTAAAAATATACAAATTGTTCAAATGGTGACTATAAACTTAACTAAGTAATGTAACTATTTTCAAAATTAGATAGATTCATAAAAAAATTTCGAATTAATTTGACTAATATTTTGACATATGTAAGCAAACTATAAAGCTAAATAAATTATGATTATTTTCCAAATAGATTATTTCAACAGTTTACAAACTTTATATTTTAGAAACTGTAAAGAATATATACAGAAAATACACACTAATTGTTTAATACTAAACAAACAAATATAGACATATATATTAGGCACTACCTTAACTTTACATTGTTTCTTACAGTTATAAATTTTATAAACAATGAATTGTATATACTAGGTGACACCCCTGCACGCTTTGTGTACCAACTATCACTAGCTATGCTCGTATAACCTTGAACTTCTGCTTCGGTAATACTGATTGGCAGTACGTTTTACTAGCTGCGCTTGTGAATAAACCTCGGTCTGTGATTTTTTAAATGCAAAAAGTAAGTAAACTGTAGCCTATCAAGTACAACCATAATATTTAAGTCTAACTACAGTAGCTTACACTCACTGTATTTATTTATAAACATAAAGACTCGATTTTAATATCTAGCATATTTCAAAAGTTTAATCTGTTTAATTTAACGCTTTTGAGATGAACTTCCGCTATATCAGAAGTTTATAATACTCGAAAGAATGGCCAACTTTTGATCTATCTGAAACTATGAAATTTATTTTATGTCTTATTTATTAAATTTTTCTAACAGATTTCCACAAAATACTGTTTATAGATAACTAAAGTAACAAAATATAATTAACTTTGTAATAAAACATTGCTAAAAGTTTGTATAATCCTTGTATGAATATCGCCAGATCTCTGATACCTCTACGCAGAGATAACAGCTGATTGGCAGTAATCAAACAGACAGTCGCTAATGCTTGTTTATGTTGTAAATTGTGCTTTATTTATGTTTGCAATGTGTTTCTTATTAGTTACTGGTTATTTGATGAGCAATAAATGTTATTTTTATGATTTTTTAAAATGAAAGTTAATAGGTTAGTCTTTTTATGAACTGTTGCGCTATTTTTGTAAAGAAAACAAATACTAGTTTTCAAGTACTCTGCTGGGAGCATACTCTCTTTATAATAATAATTATAATAATAAATCTTTATTTGTGTTTGACAACAAATTGTTGTATACAAAACGTAATTTTGTGCTATAAATAAATCTAGATAAATATAAACATGAAAACACACCACTCATTCTCTCATTCACACATACATTTTCAATATTCATTCATACTCTGGCAATTTCCGTCCCAACTTCGAGCCGAGATTAGCTCTCCCAGTTGTATTGGAGAAACTCCCCCACCGGGTAGAAGGCCTTTTGAGTCAAGAAACTCTTCAGTCTGACTTTTAGTGCCTGGGGCACTGGAACGTTTTTCATTGAGTCAGGTAGGCTGTTGATAAATGTAGCACCCACCTGCGACGGTAAGCGCTCGTATATCACCGTTCTGTGCTGTCCAATTCTGTAACTGTCCCTGCCTCTGGTTCCGTACGTATGTATGTCACTACCTCGCATAAGGTGACACTTGGTCATACAGAGGAGAGTAGTTTCAAGTATGTAGAGACAGGGCAGTGTTAGTAATCTCAGCTCAATAAAGGCTGGTTTACACGACTCTCTAGAATTCAGTTTTGATATAATACGTACTGCTTTTTTTTAAGTCTGAAAATTTGGAGGAATTGGGTGCTTGAGCATCCACCCCTTACTGGGATTCCATAGGTAAGGTGGGAATGAATTAGACCAAAGTAGGCCATGAGAAGAACTTGAGTTGGACAAAACGTTGACAGTTTCATCAGGGCGTAGACGCCTGATGAAACTTTGGCACAGACATGGTCCACATGGCTAGTCCAAGTCAAACTTCGATCAACGTATATCCCAAGTAACTTTGCTGACTCAACCTCCTGTAAGGCGGTGTTGTCTGCCATTACTAATGGACTATTTACTAAGGCCTCGGGTCTCAAGCAGAATTGCAAATAATTTGTTTTTGAACTATTGGTATTTAAATTTAATTTTCTAAAATATTGGACGCAACTGTTCAAATCAAGAAACGATTGAATTTCTAAGAGTTCAGTTGAGACTGATTTGTAGAGGAGAGTCGTGTCATCGGCGTACTGGACTAAATGTCCATATTGTAAAGCCGAGCCAACGACATTAACGTAAATAAGAAACAATAGTGGACTGAGTATAGATCCCTGTGGTACCCCATACTTCAGCTTTAAATTTGGAGATGAATGAACTGAGATGTCACATATTGTGTTCTGTTGTTGAGGTACGAGTCAAGCCACGCTAGTGGCACTCCTCGGACTCCATAGTGTTTGAGTTTTTGAAACAGAATTTGATGATCCACACAATCGAAGGCTTTTGAGAGATTGAGAAATACACTGAGTGTATGTTTCTTATTTTCAATACCTTCAACAATTAAGTCAACGAGACTCATTACTGCATCCGTTGTGGACTTTCCTGCCCGGAATCCAAATTGGTCCTTCGAAAGCAGATTGTATTTCTCTAGAAATTTTGAGTTGTATGAGAAAAAGTTTTTCAAAGATCTTGCTAAAAACTGGGAGAATCGAGATAAGGCGGTAATTATTTATTAAGTGTGGGTCATCTTTTTTGAATACTGGTACAACTTTAGCCTTTTTCAATGCATTTGGGAATATTCCAGACTGAAAAGAATCGTTGACTAGGGCTGTTAGGGGGCTGACTATGTTTTTTACACACTTTTTTATTAGCCACGTAGCATATAATTGGTGTCATATGTCTTTTTGTAGGGAAGTTGTTGTATGATACGAGCGACTTCTTGCTCAGTAACCGGGGCTAGCATCATAGAGTCCGCGGGACTTCGGTCTTTGGTAACGCTGTATGGTGCTGAAAATTGGTTGTTACACCCAGCAACCTCGGAAAAAAATTTGTTGAATTCGTTAGCTACTCTGACAGGGCTGCTAACAAACTCATTTTCAATTTTTAATTTTATTTGATTTGACTTGGCTAAATTAGATTTTGAGTTAATTATTTTCCAGGCTGTTTTTGCCAAATTGGAAGAGCTTTTAAGTGTTTTACAGGTGTCATATGCCTTTACAGCTCTAATGACTTTCTTATATATTTGTTTGTAATTTTTAAAATAATTTTTTTAATCAATATACTGGGACTTCTTAACAATTATTGAGAGAAATTTTATTCTCTCTCGTGAGACTAATATGCCAGAAGTTATCCAAGGAATCGTCCGTCGTTTTTGAGATTGTTTTTTGTTTTTTAAAGGGCAGATCGTATTTAAGTTGAAAAGTAAAGTGTCGTTGAAGGCTGCAAATTTTTCATTGAAGGTGGGAAGCTGTAGGAAATTCCAACGTTCTTTAGATAATTTTGTGTTGAAAAGTGCAATATTTTCCGGGTATAGAGACTACCGGTAGTTTCTTTTCCTGCTGGCAGTCCGTAACAACCACCTGCTGAGCATCATGGTCAGAGATCGCCGTGCATACAACAGTTGTAATTATGTTTGATATGTTGCTTATGACATTGTCAATTGCAGTTTTCGACGTGGGCGTCACTCTGGTGGGGGTATTTACTGACCAGATTAGGCCAAATGTGGTTAATACGCCTTTAAACCTTTTGGTCATATAGTTATCTTGGTCTAAAACGTTGATGTTAAAATCTCCCAACAGAATGAAGTGAACGTTATCACTGAGCAATCCGTTCAATAAAGCCTCAAACTGCTGGAAGAAGACGCCTTCATCACCTCTGGGAGAGCGATATAGTCCAATGATATGCAATTTATAAGTTTTTGTTGATAACTTTATCCCGGTGATTTCAAAGTTTTTTTCAGTGGCAAGTGATAGTTCCCAGTTACTTGTCACTGTATTCAGCTTTGTAAAAATGCCACTCATCCCCCCTTTTGTTTTTCTCTACAAAATGCATTCACCAAATTGTAATTTAGAATTTGGAACCTTGGAAGTGGCTTTTGGTGGTTTGACTGAAGCCAGTCTCACTCACCACGAGAATGTCTGGATCCAATTCCGAGCATAAGATGGATAGCTCATCTTCTTTGTTCGTTGCCAGTTGGGCGTTTAGGTGAATGATAGTAAAATTATTTTCCCTGGGGGATTTATCAAATGTTCGATTGAGGTGGGGAGGGTGGGTGTGATTTAAGCTCGTCTCGAAGCTGGGGGACTTGCCATTAAAAAAGGTTTTTTACTGTATTTAAAACTGTTAATATATGTAGGTGGCTGCTTCAGGACTTCCGCGAAGCTCTCATACTGAAGAGTCCTAGGTTCCACTGGACTCGCTGGTGGCAAGTAGTCCGGTGATTCCGCAGTTGTTCTGGACAGGTGTGTAGTGGCAGGCTGTTCTGCACCAGACAGACTTCTCATCAGCAAGTCAACAAGAAGCCTCTTCCCTGGGAGCCTCAAGTGTAAACCATGCCTGGTAAACATCTGCCTTCCGATATTGTTGAAGTCAATCACTTTAAAGTTCAATTTAAAACTGAGATCGTAGATGGAGTTGTTGACCTCGGCTGTACGATGATTGATTGGGTGCTGTGGATGAAGATCATGACGGTGAGGTAGGGTTAATACCATGATATTGGCCGAACTGCTACGTTTTATGATGGCTTCTTTGAGTCGAGATCCCTGGAGACTGTCGTGGATTCACCAGCTGCCACATCATTCGTCCCTGCGATCAAAATGCAGCAGCTTCCAGGTGGGGGAGGACTTCCTGACACGAGATCCCGGAGCTTCGCCCCCGGCTTACACACCCCACTTACGTTTATGCCAAAGCTGATTCGCTCCTGCATAATTTTTGACAGGTGGCGAGAGTGGCTGTCCCCTTCGATAACAACTTTTTTGAAGTTATAATGTTTCAATTCCGGTGTATTAACAGCAGGAGTAGTTTTGGTTTTTATACCGGGTTGGCTTACAAGTCTGGGATTTAGATTTTTGTAATTTTTGCTAGCGGTCTTCTTGTTTCTATTGGTGTTGTGTCGGGTGCTATTGGAGAAATTGATTGGTTTATTTGGGTTGTCGGGTTCAGAGTAATTTAGAGGGCCAAATTTGTTTTTTAATTTAATTGGAAGGTCTTTGTGGATTGTCCAATTCTCATTAGTGTGGTTTTTGTCTTTAATAGTGTGGTATCTTTCATCTTGCATGTGCAGTAAGATGTTTTAGAGTTTAGTAAGCTAATGCATGCTTTGCCTGAAAACTATGTTTTTGGGGTTTTGGTCAAATCGCGAATAAATGTCTCTTGTTCCTAACTATGAATTTTCTACAAAGTGAAATTTGTTGTACTTTACAAAAATATAGTATCTATAAAAAAAGTTTTTTTTAATGTCTAGGAATGGGTTGAATCTTACATTTTAAATTCCAAATTTTCAAATTAAAATTTTTTAATTTAAAGTACAGAAAGTAAAATTTTAGTTAATTATTTTCATACAAAAGTAAGAAATTCTAAAAGCCAATTTTATATTCTATCACATACAAAAAAATTAATGGAATTGGACTTTTAGTTTATAAAATATAGCCATTTTCCTGACACTACAAAACGGCCCGGTCTTCCTGGCTTACTTTTTGTATTATAGGCCGGTCTCAAAAGGGTTAGCACTGATTAAATAAAATAAATGGAATAACTCAATTAGACTGCCACTAAAACTATAACGGCCAGTACGTATGCAAATAAAACCAAGATTAAAAACTTTCTCTCAGAAAAAATACACAACTTCCCAAAGTTTTGTGACATTCAGATGAATTGTATAGTAATGAATCAGGACAAACAGAGATTGACATGCATTTACCTTTTTGTATGTATACAAAATGCCTACTGAGTACAATCAAACTTACTCTCTAACATTGAAAGAGATGTATAACCTCCTTAATATTATAAACATCATGCAATAATTATACTAATCAAAACAGTAACTAGATTTGATTGTTTACATTCCAACAGATGTTAAAATTATATAAATATAGTTATTTACATTTTAACAGCTGTTAATTTTCCACAAGTGTAATTTAATCCTCTATGTTATTCTTATGGCTGAAAAACGTACTTTGAGTGCTTCCTGTGCTCCTAAAAGTGAAAAATGAATAGCTGTAGGCACAACTACACAAATCTTTTTTGTTAGGTGGTTTTTTGTGTGTGCAATCAAAACACAAAATTGCATTGTGTGGGGCAAATTTTATGGTACCTCAAACGTTTAAAACTGGTAAAGAAATAAGCGTGAGTTACTCCAATACAATACTGATTACATACTCTTCAGAATACAGATTGCACAGAAGTGGGTTAGAAAAAAAAAGAAAAAAAAAACTGCTTCCTGTATACAGATTCTTTCTTTTCCTAAACACTATAAATAACTTAATGATGGAAGGACACTAGTGTATGGATAGTTCTTTCTCTGCATTATACATTATAAAAATTTACAAGAGTAACTTATTTGAAATAAATATTTCTTTTTTTTCAATCACATTAAAACAGGCAATGTGGTAAAACTTCGATAGCCAACACAAATTTTTACTTACACTAGATTTTCATGATGAGTTTTATTTTACAAACACAAGGTCTTTGTGTTCTGTACAAATCAAATAAAACTCAGAAGTTGCCAACAATGTTTCAGACATGTTCTTGATCTTCAGGGTTGACTTTCACTAAGTGGAAGAATTAGCTACACAGGCTACATATATAGTTCTAACTAGATTAGCCAGGTGGTGTTATCTTAAGTTTTCAGCTCAACGGCAGATATACTTCTACCTTCTTGGTGATGGACAAAAAGTGAATAAGTCATGAGTTGTTAGCTGAAAAGAGACGACTCCGCAAGAGCCAATAGTGGTGCTGTGTAGTGGCAATTACTAGTTAAATGCACGAGGTGAGAACTGGTAAAGAGTTATATATCATATGGCTTTCCTGGCCAGCCACCAAACTATTAAGATTGTTGAAAAATTAAACAGATTAATATCAAAATAAAATAAAATCTACAGTACAAAGTACTTGTGACTTAATGTTTAAATACTGATCTTCCGTCACACATCTAAATCCAGGTTAACCATTCAACACCTGCTTCTCCAATTGAATGGAGACCAGGTAATCCCACTGAAAAGAACACCATGCGCATTCATTGACAGCTGTAAACCTGGAGCTGGACTGTTAGATGTCGTGTCTCCCAACCCTCCACCTCATGGCAGCTGTAGCATCATTATTGCTGGAACAAACGACATCGCGGCTGGCAAACCAGAGATAGTCTACAATAATTTGGAACGGTTGGTGAGGGATCGTCTTGGGACTGGAAAGGTGGTTCTATCGACTATCCCAACACGACACGCTTTTACCTGCTCATCACCCAATCCATAGAGAGGTTGCTCGCATGAATAGTTTCATTCACAGAATCGCACAAACTTCTCATAACACAGAAATATTGGATGTTAACTCTATTCCGAGAAGCCTGTTTACGCAGCATGGTATGCACCTGAGGATGCCCGGAAAAAAGATGTTACATGAAAAAGGATGGCTAAGAAGTTACTAAAATGTCTCATTAAATTAAGCTCAGGCATAAATAATCCAGCCGGTACTATCTCATCTGGCTCCACTCTATCGGCACCACCTACACCATCTATCAACGTCGCCTCCCCTGTGATCGTGGAGCCCAGGACACTGCCGTACGAGACCTACGCCGAGGCGCTGAGAGGACCATTATCAATACCCAATGATGATGTAGGCAGCAGCAAACAACAACATTTTTTAGGGACAACAAGCTTGAATCTGGACCCGCGACACCTGGGTCAAGTCATGACTTAAACCCTTCAATTACAGTAATTCATCAAAATGCCCAAATAGCTTCGAATAAGGTTGATGAGTTAAACCTCTTTTGTAATGAGCTCAATCCGGACGTTCTGATTATTACTGAACACGGATTTCGTACTGATACTGTCAAAATGTTTCATTTGCAAAACTTAACTCTAGCACAATCGTTTTCTAGAGATGCACACAAGGGAGGAGGAGTGGCAATATTTACAAAACATAAAACGCATGTCGAACCGAATATTATCTCCAACAGTGTTGAACTCTATTTTGAGGCGTGGGTATAAAAATTGCACCAAATTCAAATGAATCTTTTATTATCATTGGCCTATACAGATCCCCAAATAGAGATATTAATGTCTTTTTTAACTCTTTAGAATTTCTACTTATTTATTTAAAAAGAAAGAAACCTAAATTCATTATCTTAGGGGATTTTAATATAAATGTCTTGGACCAATTTCACCCTCATACCCAGCGGTTCCGTGACATTCTGAACTCTTTCGGCCTCCTGTGGTCTGTGAACTCCCCCACTAGAGTGACCGCGACATCGGTTTCGGCTATCGACAACGTTATCACTGACATGCAGGGCACTACTGTTTCGGTTTTCGAGACCGCTCTCTCTGATCACTTTGCGCAGGTGGCGATGGTCAGGGGGCGCATGCCGGACACTGAACCCTCTAATTGTCTAAGTAAACGAGACACTTGCCCTGTAAATTTAAGAAACCTGAATTCTGCTCTGCAGATAGAGAACTGGTATGTTTTAGAAGATTACAATGGGCCTTGTACAAGTTTCAGCGCTTTTGCGGAGAGGTTAATATTCTATCTTGATATTTATTGTCCATTTAAAAGAATAAAAAGACAGCATAAGAATAAAAAAACAACCTGGATAACTAAAGGAATTCTTGTGTCGAGGCAGAAACTAAAGTTTTATTATTCTATCTTCAGAAACACAAACGAAGAACGTTTTAAATTATTTTTCAAAAATTACAAACGTATATATAAGAAAGTCATTAGAGCTGCGAAAGCCTATGACGTAGAGAGTGCTCTAAGACGGTCGGATAACCTTTCAAAGACTGCTTGGAGCATCATAAACTCCAGTAGATCACAAGGATGCAATGCATCTAAGCAAATTCAATTAAAAATCAATGACAACATTGTGAATGACCCACTAGCTGTGGCTAGAGAGTTCAACCTTTTTTTCTCTTTAGTTGGTAATTCCGCCGTAGACTCGCATCCCCGAAGTGTTGAAACTAATTTTCATAGTGGTACCGGCGGCTGCACCACACAGGGACCGCCTGGTGGTGTTGGTGCTCGGGATCCTGGGGGTAGGGAGCCTTTCTATAATTGTGGGTTCCCAGGGAGTCCAGCGTCGTCCATGGCTTTGTCACCTGTCACACCGGAGGAGGTGGTTCGCGTGGTACGTGATCTTAGACTCACTAGGTCGTGTGATGAAAGTGGTTTGTCTGTTTGGCTATTAAAAATATTTATCAGTCAAGTGAGTGGGCCGCTTAGCAAACTAGTAAATATGTCGTATGATCAGGGTTTATACCCAGCCGAATTAAAGAAATCTAAAATTACTCCGATTTTCGAAAAGAACGACCCACTCCTGGTTGAAAATTATCGTCCGATTTCTATCTTGCCTACACTCAGTAAAATTTACGAGAAGCTTTTCCTCAGAAGGCTTATGACTTTTTTCAATTCTTTTAACTTGTTATGCTCTCAGCAATTCGGGTTCCGGAAAAATAAGTCCACCATCGACGCAATGACCTGACTGGTGGAGTCGGTTGTCGAGAGCTTAGAGGGTGGAGAGCGGGTACTTAGCGTGTTTCTCGATCTCCCGAAGGCCTTCGACTGTGTCGATCATGCCACTCTATTGCGCGTATTGGAGACAGGTGGGGTCCGTGGACTCCCACTCAAGTGGCTGGAGTCATACCTCACCGGTCGCAGTCAGCGTGTTGAGATTGCAAACAGCCTCTCGCGACCTATCAGTGTGGGCCGAGGGGTCCCTCAGGGCTCTATCCTTGGCCCAGCATTGTTTATAATCTACGTAAATAATTTAAGTTTCTCACTGCAAGCACATAACATTATTCAGTACGCTGATGATACGACAATCTGTATAAAAAATAAATCGGTAAAGGAACTTGAAATCAACACATATATCCAGTTAAATTCGTGCATTCAATTTTTTGAACAATTAAATCTACAAACGAACAGCACTAAGTCAAATTTTGTCTACTTCTGTCTAAGACAACTTGGTGCTGACACGCCACTGTCCGTTATTGTAGATGACACTCTTTTGAAAGATGTGGATTGTACTAGTTTCTTGGGGATGCAAGTTGATAGAGGTTTGACCTGGGACAATCATGTCAACAGTGTCTGCTCCAGGGTATCGACGGGTATCTATGTCCTGCGATCCCTTGCTCAGTTCTGCTCATTGGGAATTATAAAAATGACTTACTTTGGTATAATTTACCCACATCTGTCCTACGGAATACGTCTGTGGGGAAGCTGTGCAGATTCTAGATTTTCAAGTGTTTCTTTCAAGTGCAAAAGAGAGCGGTCAGAGTTCTCGTGAATTTGAGGCACAGAGAGTCGTGTAGGGATGCGTTTAGGGAGCTCGGTCTTTTAACTTTACCCTGCCTCTACTTACTTGAGGTGGCAGTTTACTGTCGTTTCAGTGGCAATCTCACCCAAGGTGTAGATATTCACGACTACAATACTAGGGGTAGGGACACATATCGCCAGCAACAACATAGAACATCCGCCTTCAATAACCTGCCGTCACAGGTTGGCGTCAGGGTGTTAAACCGACTCCCAAACAGCTTAGTAGTTGTGGCCGATAAAGCCACGTTTAAGAGAAAACTCAAGCAGCTATTGATCTCGAGATCATTCTACTCGATGGGGGAGTTCATGGCCCACCGTTTTACGGATGGGCCGCAATAACCAAAAACTTTTTCTTTTTATCACACTGGCTTCGACCCAGGTAGTCACATTATTTTATTTTACAGTTTCTACTTTCATTAATTGTTCAGTTTCTTGTTATATATATCTATTACTATTATTATCACTGTAACCTTAATTTTTATAGATGACGTTTGTAACACAATGTGTATTGTTTTATTACAATAAAGAAATTATTATTATGAGGAAAGCAAGCTGTTAAGGAAAATATATATAGAAGTAAATGAGCAGTACCTGCGTTCTGGACTGCTAGAAGACGAAGCAGAAGTAGCAAGAAGGAAAAAGGACTATGACCTAAAGCTCAAAAAACTTCGTAAAGACCAAAATGCAGTTTTCATTGACCGGACGGACAACAAATCAAAAGCATTATGGCAGGTCATAAACCAAGAAAGAAAGGGAAAAAATGAAAACTAATCAAAATGGTATTTCAGGTAAATGGTAAAGATGTGAGAGAACCAAAAGATACTTCAAATAACTTCAATAAGTTTTTTGCAAACACAGCAGAAATAAAAATAACCAACAAAACAACTCTGCCTCAAATTTCTGCATCTTACAACCAAACATTCTAGAAACACTCTCCTTGCATCCTGCTACACCTGAAGAAGTCAAGAAAACTATAGATTCCCTCAAACCAAAAACATCAGCTGGAATCAATGAAATTTCAGCCAAACTGGCCAAGAGCTGTAAAGAAGAGATAGCCATTCCATTGACAACCATAATAAATAAATAAATCATTTCAACAAGTTATATTTCCATCAAAATTAAAAACTGCAAAAGTCTACCCGAAATTGAAAAATGGGCCAACCACAGAGACGAGCAGCTACCGCCCACCGGTACTACCCACGTTCTCTACTACCCACGTTCTCAAAAATTATTGAAAAAATCGCCTTAACCGGATTACTTCTACACCTATAGCTATTTGAAAGGCAGATCAACTACTACAGCACTAATACAGCTGATTGAAAATATAATTAACAAACTGCTTTATATGGTGACTAGTCTATACTTAGATTTCAGCTAGGCTTTTGACTACCTAAATCATGACTGCTTACTTGGTAAGTTAAATGCTCTTGGAGTCACGGGAACAGCACTAGCCTGGTTTGACAGCTATTTAAGGAACATACAACAAATGGTGGAAGTTAAATGCCTTTCTAATAATACTCTGAAGAAAGCTCAATCAACTCTAAACCACAATGCAGAGAAATGTGCCTCAAGGATCAGTGTTGGGCCTGGTCCTATTCTTGCTGCTAACAAATGACCTACCAGACCGACTTAAAGATGTTTGCCAGACTGTTATGTTTGCAGATGACACCGTCATTACAGTAGCAGAAAAATCAAATAAACAAGAAAAAAGACATCAATGCCTACATAGCCTTTAATATGAGGAAACAATACTGCTACTCAAATGACCTCGTTTTGAACGAGAAAAAGACTATGCAGATGATCTATAGCATTCGGAAAAAGGAAATTGAGGCTGGACTACCTGAACTGAAGAAAGAAGAAAACACAAAGTATCTCTGAATAGTGATAGATGAGAACCTGACTTAGCAAACTCATATTGACCAACTTTGTAAAAAACTCAGCTCAGGAACATATGTAATCAGGCGGACCAAACAAACAAGTGGGATCAAAACATCCAAAATTGCATATTTTGCACTTTTTGAATCCCATCTATGGTATGGCCTAGCAATATGGGGTGGAACAAGCTCAAATTTGGAAAGAGTGCTTATACAGTAGAAACGAGCGATTAGGAGCCTTGCAGGGTTAAACTACCAAGATAGCTGTCGAAAATCTTTCAAAGAACTAAAAATATTAACTGTAGTGACACTGTACATAAGAGAAATCATCTTGTATGCAGTAAGAACCAACCAAGACAGACACAGAGACTTATATCAAGATAACACCAGAAACGCAATAGATTTCTCACTCCCAACTCACCATTTGAGTCTTTATGAAAAGAAGCCTAGCTACAGAGGAGCATTGTTCTACAACAACATGCCTGGACATCTCAAGAAAGTATCTGGACAACGACTGAGTAGACAACTCACAACGTGGCTGGAAGAAAGACTCTTCTACTCAGTGAAAGAATTCGTGGAGAGAGAGCCCTTGACTAAATGAAGACTACATAATATGAAGAATTTACAAACACTGACTATAACACTTTTTTATAACATTAACACTTCTTCTTGACTTTTGTACTGTTCTCTAAGAACATGTACAATAAAGAATCTGAATGTGATCCACAGTTTTAAATTCATCTCCGCAATCACACGAGGAAGGTTCATTCCACCGATTACGGTAGGAGGGTCTGATACCAGAAACTTGCTTCAACCGTCAAATATTGGTGAAAATAACTGGGAAGCTAGTCGAAGAGGTGATTTTTCTAGATTTAAGTCGCCCTGCACATTTTGGAATATCTTGCAAAATGGGGAGATTCTGAGATCTCCCCATTCGGAGATTTGGTAAAGAGTTGAGCAATATATAGGTTTAATTGTCTGACCATTCTGTTCTTTCCTCTCAATCTTTCTGCTTGCTCAGTTATTCAACTCAGTAATGTCTATTTCATTCTCCATCCATCGGCTCACTTATATCCTTTCTGCTTTCTGAATTGTTCAGCTCACTACGCCACATGTCTTCCAAGCCAAGTTAGGTGTTTATTTTGAAATTAACTAGTTTCCATTTCATGCTAATTCTGCGTTGGCCTTTCTTCTTTGTGTTTAAAATGCTGGTATTACTTTATAGTTATACTAGTTTTAATTTGCTGTTGTTGAAACATTAAAATTACGCTTTTCATTTTTATTACTTTGATATGAATTGTTGTGTATTCATGACTCATTAAGTATGAACTGTACCACTTAAACACACATTAAATCAGAATAATTATTTTTAATTGAGCAATCAAAATTGAATTTAAATATGTTATATATAATACATATTTAAATTCAACACAATACAATATATAATACAAACACTGCAAAATTTAAGAATTAAGTTTGTATAAAACAATAAAAACTTTTAAAAAATTAAGATGTTTAGCAATGGTAAATCATGTAGAAACACAAAAGTTAAAAGAATTAACAATTTTAAAATTATTAGAAGAAAATCAGTTTCTAAACAACAGAGAACCTCGGTGGTACATATTTAAATTATTTATTAAATAAAGAATGCAAATTACATATATTACAATTTTAACACTATTACATCATTAAAATGGTAACCAAATAACCAAAATATGTAAGTTTTTTTACACTGTAACAGTTTTACCATGCAACCAGGTAGCCACATCCAGAGCACCAATGATTTGTAATAGTGTACAAAGAACACACAGAAATAGGAAACAACTGGTTAAAGCAAGAGGTATAACACATCAGCTAAGGAAATCAGTAATTTGAGTGAAATGAGTTAACTCACAGTGTTGATTCATTTAGTAGAGTTGAAAAGTAGTATTCTTCATGGATAAGCTTCCACGGTCGTCAAAACTATATCTATAATCTTGGTTTTCTAGGTCAATGAATTTTCTGGTCAATGGATTATGTACATTATATGTATAGGCTGGTGTTTCGGGCTGCATGTTGAGTCCCATCTTTAAGGCTGACATGAGCTGAGTTTGCAACTCAAGTGTCGAGGGCAGATCGGGCGTGCAGGTTATATCTGTTGATGGTTACATGCTCCCTGTGGGGTTAGTGAGTGGGGACGGTGTCCTCTGGAGCATTGTCTGTTGGTGATGTCACTTTACCTGCTGGGAATCCCAGGCAGGCGCCTGACCTAGGTTGCATGCTGTGTATTACATGACCATCAACTCATATATTAGAAATTGCGGACTCAGCTCACGTCAGCCTTGAAGAAGGACTCAACATGCAGTCCGAAACGTCGGCTTATATATATATAATGTACATAATCCATTGACACGGTCGGATCCAGAAAACCTAGATTATAGAGATAAAGTTGAAAAGTAGTAGTCAACTCGTTCTTAAGATCTGACTACCCAACACTAATGCAGACAGCAAGCCTCTTCCACCTAAGTGTATAACTGGTGTAGCTGTTGCATTCCAACAGTTAACCCTTAAACAGTTGGCAAGAATGCAACCAAAACATTAGCAATAAATTCTGAGTTTGATTTGATGAAGTCAGACTTATGTATGTACAGTAATTAAAATATACAATTTTAAAAAACAACCTTCCACAACAAATCTTCTGAACGAACTGTACTCTATGTATCAGCTGATAATAATTAAAATCTTACCTCCCCAAATAGTGTTTTCATAGAGAGCATGACATATTTCTTAAACAACACGGCATTCACTCTCTCATTATTGTTGGCACAAGTCCTGAAACAAAACAAAACATTGAAATAATATTATATTATGTTAAAAAAATTTTTTTGTTAGTTGGATATTACATAAAAACATTCCAGTGAGGTTTAAGTAATTTATACACAATAATCAGTACATTGGTCAGTCAATACACTAATAAAGGTGGTCAGTCTGAGATTCCTTTATGTGATAGTTATCAGGATGGAAAACAGTTGATTTGATTAAATAAAAGACAATAATATAGAGGGGAAAATACCTTTTTCGTCAAGCACTTCTTGTAAATCCACATGGATGATTCGAGTTTCGAGGTGATTACCGGTACGTCTATCAGATCCTTTAGAAGTTAAGTCGAATAATGCCACATGAAGTCGATGGTGAACATCCAGTCAGTAGTGCTAACGTGGTGGCTCAGTGGCTAAGGCTTCGAACTGCAGAGCGCAAGGTCCAAGGTTCGAATCCCCACTGAGCCAACGGTTGGTACTTCACTCGTTGAATTAAGTTCACACAGAGGCTTGTAGCCTATGTGAACTGGCAAGTGAAGTTTTAATAAAAAAAGAAACAAAGTTAATAAAAATGTGCACTAACAAAAACAAAAAAAATTTAAACACATTGAATTTTGAAAATTAGTCTCCAGTACTATAGTCCTAGATACATGTCCATCGGGTTAGAGATAAGGCACCAAGATTACTATACCAAGTGGCAACGCATTATTGTAAGCCTAAAGCTCAAGTTTTAAATGTGTTTAAATGTTTTTCGTTTTGTGTTTGTGCGTGTGTTTATTAACTACTGACGGGATGTTCACAATCGACTTCATGTGACATCATTCAACTTAACTTTTAAAGTATCTGATGATGAGGTACCGTACATCACCTCGAAATTAGTCATCCATCTGGATTTACAAGAAGTGCTAGACGAAAAAGGTACCAGTATTTTAACCTCTATTTTATTGTCTTGTTCACTTTTGGAGGCTATAGAATGTTAAAATAAAAGAGTTCATGTATTCTGAGCACTACAACTGACACAGGCTTATTGATACTTTAATGTCTAGTGTTAGATTTATAATGAAGTATAAAAGTATATATTCTGTTTCTGACAGTTTTCTTCATGGTCTAATGTCAGGTTAAACAGTTGAGTAAAAATAAAACACATCTGTTTCTGACAACTGTACGTATTCAAGACTCAGAGTCAGAATTGCTAAATTAAGCAAACAAAAAAACATATCACCTGTCAACCAAGAGGTCATAGTAAACATGGTTACCTCATGTTATTAAACATATATTTATGCTGACGATTGACCTTGAGGTATATTATGACACATATACCTTGAGGTCTAGTATCAGTTGTCTCATAAAGTAAAACTAATGCAAGTAATCTTTTCCTTACAAATTACCTTCAGTTTGATTCTAATATCTTAAGACGATGTATGTTCACCTAATTAATAAACTCATTCAACTGAAAAAGCAGGAATTCAATGGTTGCACAGCTTGAAGCCCTGCCACAACTATTTTGTAGTTTAAATTTTGTTTCTGAATTTTTAAATTTTTAATCAATCTTTCCATTTTCCTCGTTTATTAGGTTGATAATGAACTTGAAAGTCACAAAAGGAAAGAGCAAATTAACACATTTTACGTAACACTATGAAGTTATCACTGCAATGACAAATACATAATCTAATGATCACTGTTCAAGGACAAGCTATTTACTATTACTACACTAGGATCTCATTTTACCAAATTTGATAGAACCCAGGCAGTTAAGTTTAACAGTTTGGTTAATTTAATGTATCAAACTCAAACTTTTTAGAATTGGCCTAATAAACATGTGTTACACATGGAGGAGGGTCCCTACAGTTTTATGATACTGAATTCAAAATTCAGTATCATGAAACTGTATCAGTAGACACTAGACAGATAATCCATTCTACTCAATCAAAGAGTTTAATGACGGTTTGGGTTTTACACCATCACATAAAAACTAGTTTTTCGACTTTTCGGTAAAAATCAAGTTTTCTGCAGCTAATATCAACCTCCTCAAGAAATGAAAATTGGTATTTAATAACTTTCAGAATCGTTTAGAAAGTGCATGGTTCCCGCTATTAGTTAGGCTTAGACTTTAATTTGCAATAACTTAACTTTAAATTTAATCTGAAAAACTGTTTTACAACCTTAAAAAAATAAAGATTCCAATAGGGCTTATAAACATTTACTATTGTTTATTATCCGAATGAATAATTCTGGCATGAAAAAACTTAACATAAAGGATTTGATTTGACAATTAAGTACTCCGCAAAACCTAAAGCCTATAATTATGTGTTCAACTAAAACACATTTTATATTGGAAAAAAAAATTAGGAATTTCAAAAATGTTTACCAATGGGGTAAATGCTAATATTGGTTTGAGTTTTTTTTATATGGGCTAAAAAAATACACTAATAATCCACCTCATTAATTTTAGACACTTGACATCAAGTAAGGAGATTAAAAATTGAATAATTATGAGAAAATGCCTGCTCTGCTAACATCCTTAATTTTAATTTCATAATCTAGAAATTGTGCAGTACCAGTACTAGTATGTGAATGTTTAAGAGGTAAAACCATCAATAATCCACAGAGGATGCCAAATTAAACGATAAATTAATGCTATTTTCTTCCGGATATGTACTAGTGTTGTCCTATACTTTAGTTGCAAATCACTCTGTCTTAGTATTAGTTTCATCATTTGACAAATAAAATACTGTCTAAGCAATATATAATGTAACTAAAATTCATACGTACAACAAGCATTCTAAATAATAGTAGTCACTCATACTTTTAATAACGTCCATGAAAATGAAATAGTAGAATTTAACTCACTCTTACTGAAATGCAGCTCCAAACAATTAGATGAATTCTCGAATTCTCCAAAGAAGTAGGGTTAGCTTTAGGTTAGGTAGTGAAGACTGAACATAGTAGAGATACATAGAGAGAAAAATCTGAGGCAAGACTGTAAGACTAAAAAAGTTTAAGGTTAAGATTGCAGCAAGGAGTATACATTCAAGGAATAGAGGAGAGGTTTGAGATATGTATAATTGTTGTGTATTCTGGTACATTTATTCTTGATTGTGCCATGGAATAAAGCCATGGAAATTATTCTTGATTGCAACTATTCATTAAAACGTTATTTTCATGTATGATAAAATGAGTAAACTGTGTATTTGGTGATTAATCAGCTATATGGACGAGCTATAATAAGTCTGGGCCACAGCCAGAGGGGTCATGAAATAGCGAGGTGGGGGTTGTCTGGGGTCATAGCCCTACTCCCTAAATGTAAAAAAAAAACAATTTTCATGAAGACATGTTCTTGATAAAAACAAAACAATTATATAAAGCCAAAAAATGGCCAATTTATTTAGTTTTCAAACTGATTGTAGAGAAATTCTCACTAGTTTCCTGTAGTGAGGGTACATCACTCTCTTATCTGGGAAAGAATATTATTACTATTCACAGGTGTCGTGCACGGTGCGCCCTGTCACATTAGCCGCCTCTTCTTCTCACGCATCATTTACCCTTACCGAATTAGTTGCTAATTATTTGTAAATACATAGAAGAAATAATCTAAGTACAGTAATATGTTGTGTACGTTTTGACTTTGGGCTATTAATAAGTTTAGTTACCCATTTTGATATAGTGTCACTTTAGCTTTGTAGGTATTGATAGCCTATAGACTTATAATCATGAAACTTTTCAATTGTGTATTTAACATTCTTTGTTAAAAATGTTGTCTACTTCCTTGAAAAGAAAAACGCTTGAAGATGGTAACGTTTTAATTATTAAGGAACTCAACTGTTGGACTAAAACAAACAGTCGACGGTAACCCACCCACCACACAGACATATGTGTGATCTTGAGCCACCTACCCTCACTACAGACACTTACGCACGACGTTGAATAAGTTTCGAATACATTAATTAATATGAATGAAATAATTTCAGCTAACGCAAACAATTTTTCTATTAAACTAATTAGGAATTTGCAAAGCAGTTCGAACGTGCAATTTCATTCTTGATCAAATGCAATTCTTGAAAAATCCTTTTAAAAATAACTGTTTAGTTTGGATAGGAGTGGTCATATATCCTGTTCGAAAGTAAGATTTTTCTTATGGGATTAAAACCAACATGGCCGACAGCCTCTGCAGAATCTTTAGAGTAGTTTACTATATTATTCTTCATTACAAATTATTATTTTGGTAACCCATAGGCCCTATGTATGTAAGTAAACACATAAACATCTATATGCAAATAGATTTCGATGGACTCTTCAGAAAGTCACGACTTTTTACAAACTATTATAAAAATACAAAGTTATGTAAAAATATACAATATAAATACAGAGAACAAAATAATGAACGCACTATAAATAAGCAATACACAGAAAAGATTTTAAAAATATTTAATGTACGATAATTAAGTAATAACTAAAGATGACAAGGAGTGTTGTACCTGTCTAAACGTTGTTTTTTTAAAACACTCGAAGTGTTGTAAATGTCCAACAAATTATTCAATATCACGTTTTCAGTGTTATGGATGTACATACATGAACAACTACTGAGACTGTGCACATAAGAAGCATTAAATAGAGCTTTAGAAATTAGTAATCACAGGGATGTGTCGTTCAAAATACCAAGAATGAGGTGATGCAAGAGGAATGACATTGGAAGGTGCAAAACAAAGTCTACGGTTGAGAATAACCAGGACTTCTAAAACTACTGCTATTTCTAGCTCTCTCAGAGAAGCTAAAACAGTTTTATGATGAAGAGCCGTTTAAATATTTCACTATGGTGCGTTTTACCCACTCTAGTATGGACTACAAAATAAATCGACTGTAACATTTGAGCAACTCCCCTTCCGGTTAAAAGCTCGGCCTATCATTAACGCTCCAATCCGTTACAACCGTAAACTATTGAAGTGTGAAGTTTTAATGTCACTCCAATTTCATACAAAGTTAAATATTATAATAAAATATCTAGGCAAATAACTCAAAGTAGTTGTAATAACATAATAAACATGGCTCTTTTATATGTTTGAATCAGGCGTTGGATAACCTACCATACTAATATCTTGATTTTAGGATACTTCACAAACATGTACAGTAAGTGAATTTAACAATAATGACTATACGATTTTTCCTAAAAAAATTACTATGAAAACATTTAATATCCATGAAATCGTTATTCCTAAAGTTTATAGATATCTCTTTTAAAAAATACAGCCACCGTTGTTTTGATGTTGCATAGCCTTTATAAACATATAAAAAAAGTACAATAGTCCTAAAATTTAAAAAATGTGTAGTTGCATAATTTAAAATTAATACATACAAAGTTTGAATAAATTGTTATTTTTCATGCCATCAAAGTACATTATTAGTGAATTTACATTGTAATTTTATAACCTCATTACTACTGTGTATACGTGACTTAAGTGAAAAGACAGTAGTACAGTAATTTCTACTTTCTATTTAGAGTCTATAAGTACAGCTCAAATACAGGACTATATTTGTTTTCGAACGTACATTGGACTGTAGTTGTATTAATAAACCGTATTACAAGATGGTTATCTCATGTGGCAATTTTAACGTTACTAACCGTCTACAGTTTGTGTTAAAGAAGGGGTTTTTTAATAAAACTGAACACTTCAAAATATAAGAAAATCAATTTTTGAACTACACATACAGTATTTCCCATACTGAAAGATGGCACAGTTATACATGTTTTTGATGCAATAAAATGAAATCAAAACTGAACAATATGAACATCTAACATGATCATTTTATAGAAGTTACCAATATTATTAAAAATAATACGTAAATGTGGAATTCAGCGGAACACTAAGAACTATTAAACTGTAGGAACATATAAAAATCACAACATTTTCAGCTACCAAAGTCAAAAGCAAATAGTTTTCATAGAGTCCGTTTAACATCACACATAGTATGTCGATATTAACAATATATATAAATAAACGTTAAAACGATATTTTCACTTGTAGTGACGAGTTGTCTAAAAGTTAAATGTTATGAGTGAGAAAGTTGTCAAATCATCTTTTAATCTCAGTATTTGTTCACACTGAAGGTATTACAATAGAAAAAGGGCCATGACAGATTATTTGACATTTATTTATTTACCATCGGCAAGCAGCCAATACATATATATATATATATATATATATATATATATATATATATATATATATATATATATATATATATATATATATATATATATATTACAAGATGATATCATGATACAAACATTACACTACCTATAATAGGCCTAATAAAAAGAATAGAATATAACAATACAAACAAGAACAAAGAGAAAAATTCAACAACCAATAAAAGGATAACAATATTAGGATGACAATATTACTGACCGGAGATCAAACATACAAGAGGCATTTAGTTAACGAAAAGCTAATGCTTAGTGATAATATGGTAATGATAAAATTAAATTTAGAGCTACCAAAACAAAATAAAATTAATTAGACTACAATAACAACAGATAAACAAATTAGAACAGGACAACAACTAAAAACTAAAACGATACTGACCAACTCTATGACTTTAATATAAAAGAATAAATATATACAGTGCAAAACATTAACAAGAGAAAAGCTCAACAACGAATAAGAGGATAACAATATTGCTAAAGGTAAGTCAAAACATACAACAAGCTTTAATTAACACAAAGGCTAATACTTGATGATACATATGGTAGTGATCAAACTCAATTCAGAACCACCAAAAACAAAAGTACTGGTAATTAATTACACTACAATAACAATAGATAAACACATTTGTAGAAACACAACAACTAAAAACTAAAATGATACATAACAAACTCCATGCCTTAATAATAAAAAACAACATAAAAATCATAAATGTAACTCTCAGTATCTGAATTAAATAATGAATCTATAAATTTCAAGTTAGAACGGTGGATGCGTGTCTTCGAACAAGCACGAAGCTGTCTCAGAAAATATCACACTCAGATGCGACGCGGTTTCCGAGCCTGACAAATCTGGCCAACGGACTGTAGTAGTCGAAGTTAGTACCATGATGCCTCCGACTCAGAATATCATGGTTTCTGGTGCTTGTTGGGACTCTAAAGTCCAGTTCGGAAAGAAGATCAGAACATTGCACTTGGCCGTGAATAATCTTCACAAGAAAGCACACGTCAGCGATGTCACGACGGAGAGCAAGAGGTGGGAGGTTTAGTTGTGAAGATAAAATATCTACAGGTACCTCCAGATAGTCATAGGCCAGCCTTAGTCCAACCAGATATACGAAGCGGTGCTGTATAGCTTCTAATCTCTATCTGGCGCTAAATATGTAAGGAGACCACATTCGAGATGCATATCAAGTGAGCAATAAAGGGAGCGAAGAGCTGCAGGGTGGCTGATACCCCTAGAGAACCTTGACAGGAAACCAAGCATCTTGTTCGCCTGACTGCAAATATCATCGATGTGTCCAGAAAAACATAAGTCATAATTGAATCGTACGCCTAGGTCTTTAACACTTTGGTGTCTAGGGATTTGGGTACCAGAAATTGAGTACTTATAAATAGTTGGAGTTTTATTCCTATGATACGTAACAACAGAGCACTTGTTGGAGTTTGCGGACATGCTGTTGACACACCAATCCTCAACTGCAGCTGTGCAAGACATTTACTAATAACAGCTGTGGATGTAAATAGTGCAGAAATACGCGCTCCTCTGTCCCCATCGCTATGAGCGCTAGTGCCGTGCTTGTCGTAAATTTTTAACGGAGTGTCGCTACTTGGTGTTTTTTACTGTGGTCTCATAACATACAGTAGCGACACTTCCATTGCTCGTCTGTCGAGCTAACGCTCCAAGTAGCCGGACCGGACAACTACACCAAATTACCAATGTATTGCATTGTCTTGCAAAGAAGTGGAATAAATAATAGAAAATGTGTCATCATGACAGATTCAATACATAAGTTATTTGACATTTACTAATCACAGCTGTGGATATAAACGGTGCAGAACTATTATTGTCCTCCCACCGCTAGGAGCGCTAGTATCGTTTTTGGTCCGAGTGACGCGACTGAACGCTATCGGACTGTATGCTTATAGATGGGCCTATCCTCATGACAGTCTCCAATTCGTTTTCAAATCAACAACACCATCTAACCTTTCCTTAGCTTATAAACTCCTTCTGAAAAGGCTGTAAAAATATAGCATTGCTCAATTTGGAGAACAGCTGTTCTATAAACAAGTCGTTTCTCCTCAACAGCTGTGTGAGTCGTACCAGTGACCTTGATAATCACTCATGTGACGGGACAACGGACTGGCGAACCTACAATCTGCTCTTTGCAAGAAGGAAGTTGTTACGGGGATAAGGTAGTGTTCTCTGATTACCACTTCCGATTCGAGTTACCGTTTCAACACAATGAGAAAATGTACTGTTTCTTTGTGACTAATCTGTTGGTTTAGTCATTTATAATAGTCATAGTTTATATATTGTTTGTTAATTGTTTCATAAAATTGAGGTACGAAACACTTTTCAAAATGTTATGTTAATTGATAAGAAGTAAAAAGTCGAAGTGATCTTTGAATAATAATGATAGAAAAAAAAGAAAACCAAACATTGTTGTTGCATGTTGTTAATATGTTGAATTTACGTTTTTATATTTAAAATACACTCAAACAACAAGTAGCCTGATTAAAAATTAAACATTTTATTTCCACATAGGAACTCAGTGCATACTTGTTGTTTTGGGTTGACCAATAATCACTCAAAAACTTCCTCCTCTATTGACACTCCATTGTCACAAAGTTAAACAATCGTTAGCATTTGGAGATAACAAATTAATCAACTAAACCTGCTTCAAATATGTGATCCCAGAAAGCTTAAGTACCTACTCTACTGTAATCAGTAAAATGTCAAGCCATGACAAACATATTTATACAACATTTTAACACTTTCTATCAGGTAAATACATACTTTGATAGCTAAAAGCATTGATTTTGTAGGTTTATATAATCAATGCTAAAAGTGAGTTTTCTTGTCCATAAAATTCAGTAATGCTTAATGTTGTAGTAAAATTAGAAAAAATAAGTTTAATGCAAAAGAAAAGTAATAAAAAACAAATGTAATGAAACCAAAATAAACTTTTATCTATTATTTGATGTTCCCCTAAAGAGGACGAAAAAACGTCCTTTTTCTGATAAAGAATCCTCATTAAGGGACCTATGTTTAAATCAATTAATTGCTTTATTTCTTATCTTAGATCTGAATTGTGAAAAAATAAATGATTTTTACACCAAAACAAAATGATTTAGTTTGTAGTTTTATTTAAAAGTGTTAAAACTTGTGTTGTAAAACATGATTTAATGTAGACCTAAAGAAAGCTGTAATATAGTCGGCAATTCATTGTTATGTCAAATAGGTTAAACAGTAGTCGGTACGTCTGAAAGGAATGTGTGAAAGCCATCAGTAGTCGTATAGATATGAAAGGTGGATGAAAGATCGGTCTGTAGTCGTGTGAGTCAGAAAGGTGGATGGGAGAGCGTTAGCAGTTATAAACGTCTGAGAGACATTTGGGAGAGCTACCAGTATTCGTATGGATATGAAAGGTGGATGAAAGATCGGTCTGTAGTAATGTGAGTCAGAAAGGTGGGTGAGAGAGCCGTTAGCAGTTATAAACGTCTGAGAGACATTTGGGAGTGTTACCAGTATTCGTATAGATATGAAAAGTGGATGAAAGATCGGTCTGTAGTCGTGTGAGTCAGAAAGGTGGGTGGGAGAGCCGTTAGCAGTTATAAACGTCTGAAAGGTATTTGGGAGAGCCACCAGTAATCGTATATATATATATATATATATATATATATATATATATATATGAAAGGTTGATGAAAGATCGGTCTGTAGTCGTGTAGATCAGAGGGTGGGTGGGAGAGCCGTTAGCAGTTATAAACGTCTGAAAGGTATTTGGAAGAGCAGACCAGTAGTCGTATAGATATGAAAGGTGGATGAAAGATCGGTCTGAGGTCGTGTAAGTCAGAAATGTGGGTGGGAGAGCCGTTAGCAAACGTTATAAACGTCTGAAAGGTATTTGGAAGAGAAGTCCGCAGTCGTATACGTCCAGAGTGTGATTTGTAAGTCAATCTGTTACTGTTTATGTCTGAAAGGTGTGTGTAAATGTCGCCAGTAGTCCAAGGTTGCAAAGGAAGGATGTGATCTGTCATTAAGTATATTAATATTATGTTTCGAAAGTGGTAACAATTTGGGTAAGCAGTACAATTAATACTTACGTAACCTAAGACAATGTTATTTATGTCACTAAATGCAATGCATGTGTACATAGTTAAAAATGTTTGACGTAAAGGTTGTGAAGAGTTGATTTTAAATACGATATTCAGAAAATAAACCAACCTAGAAACATTGTCCTGCATTTATAGCTACCACATGGATTAACTTGACATATTACATGTAAAGTGAGATTTTTTGACAAAGTTTTAATTAATTAATAGAATAATTTAATTTGTATTACGTACCTATTTTTATTTTTTACTTAGCACGTACGGTTCTTCTTTTCTCTATTGAATTTGTAAGCACTAATTACATTGGGTTTTAATGGTGACTCATTCGAGTGAACCATTGTTGAGTGTGGGTGGGAAGGGCGGTCTCCATGACGACCATAGACGCTCCACCCCCTCTCTTGCTCCTGCAGACCAACTGACACTCTGATCAACAGTGTTAGTGCATTAGGGAGCGTGTTCTTACAGTGCAGTCCGTGTACCGACAACACATTACGACCTTCAGTGCATGAAAACTCGCGCATATGGATGTACCCACACGTAAGTACTGCACTTCATGACAATGGGTTTGTTACTTTGTCACTTCAAAAAAGATTAGGTTTGATGTTTATAGTTTCTCTCCCAAACTGAATTTAGCTGGTTTAATTCGTACTTAATGAATAGAGAAGATTAAAAATAGTATAACTTTAATGCTTACAGTTTAAATTCAATTAATAGTTCAATTAGTTTTCTAATTAGCATATATTATACTAGTTAAGTGAAAGTAACATTTTTAGTGTGTTCGTATAGCCTCTGAATACATTTAAGCCTACATATAACGTGATACTCAGATCACAGAGTATATTAAAACTTGCTTTAGGATGAAAATAATTTCATTGTTAACATCTGTTTTCTATTTTATAAATAGAATACAGATGTTCGAGGGATTTCCAAACTTTCCATTATTTAATTTACATTAATTAGACTTTTTCCTGACGTAATTACCATGATGTACACTTTTAGACGTGTGTGGGTAGTTAATAAACCCTTGTAATTAATTAGGTCGCAGTTATAAATAAATGTGAATAATCCAAATAGTGTTGCCAACCGTCACACACTTAAATTTCCAAAGATTGAGAAATCGAAATTGTATGCTTGAATTCAAGATATTTTAACTACAAATATCATACACAAAGTGATTTAAATTCACACCAAGTATTATAAACTACGTGTACAATTATTTTAGGTCTTTATCCACCGGAATCTTATGATAGGCCTAGAATTGGTTTTCATTAAAATGTTCATTTGAGCTTGAGTTACGGTCTAGATTATAGATCAAAAGACGCGTGTTTTCGATATGTACTGGGGTAGAAGAAGGGAAGGATCGAAAACCATTTCTTGCAACATAAATCTAATAGCTAACCATAGATTTAAGCTTTTAATAGAATGGAATCATGTGAAAATATGTAGAATAAATATCTTTCACGTTCTCGAATAGTGTAGAATGTTCATGCCTTTTGATGAAACAAACAACGCCTTTTAACTGAGACCACAGATCACCATGCAATAAAAACTGTTTGTGACCCTTGAAATTTTATGACTAGAAGTAGTCTCAATTTTCTAATAGTAAATTTATAATAACTTGTAATTCCTAAGCAACTCCTTATACCTACATAATGCGTGAAGTAGTGTTTTGTTAACGCAACTACTCCCTTATTTCTGTATCAATTTAAAAGATTGAGATTTCAACAAATTTACCCCTATTCGTAGTTGTCCAATAATGTCTCTATTTTAAAATACTTTCACCCTGAAGGGCACAGGAAGCCCTCAAAGTACATTTTTTGGCCATAAGAATAACGCGGAGAGAGATTTAAAATAGTAAAAAAGTAACAGCTGTTCAAATATAAATAATGACGTTAACGAAATTTTAACAGCTGTTAGAATGTAAATAATGATATTTTATAATATTGAGAAAGTTATAGCATTTATTTTATAACAACATAAATATATTTTTTATCCAATTAAACATTTTGTTTTAACTCGACTTATCAGCTGTTTTTGGTCCATTGTGGGGCGTCAGTGTAAATGCAATGCAGTTTTAACCAGCTGTAGTAGCAGCATACCTCACTAACTAACCAAATCACTCCTGTTACATGAGATATCTCTTTGTAAGTAATAATACAGTAAAATCAGGGGTATTTCTGAATCTTATCAAAATTTATTTCTGAATCCATATATATTTATGAATCTTAGTAATAACAATGAGTGTTTATATTTAAACTGTAAATATGTTGCAACTGAAGAGCAATGAGTGAGCCATTAGAAATAAATGTACATAATATTATGATTTTACTCAATACAGTTTAACCACTATTATTTATTGTTGTCAAGTCACAGACCGAGGCCGAAGGCTGATGTGTCATGAGCGCAGCGAGTGACGGGGTTGGTCCGTGAAGCGTGCACGAATGTCCCCTAGTTATAGTGTATTTCTTGATATTATGCAAAGTAACATCCCTGAAGATATTACTAGGAAAGAAAAAATAAGTAAATGATATTAATAACGGGGAAAAAATGACTTATCAATAATTATGAAATAAGAATTTTAATTTCTCCGACTCTGCAAATATACTGCATGCACAAACGAGATTCTCATACTTTCATGTATTTTTTAAGCAACATACATACATTAAGAAGGCCGATATGTTAGTTTTTTAAATTCTTGCAACAAATATCAAGTAATAACTGACATTAAATGTAGACTGGCTACAAATATTTGTCTTCTATGGGTCAGGTGGGCTCAAATGAACAAGAAAATTCAAACATTGCTCAATTTTCTGCTTTAAAAGCCCTTTTGAGAGCAGAATTAGTTTACATGTATTTCTTATGGGAAATGCACAGAAAACGTGTTTTCCCGTAAAAATGTTTACGCATTAGCCACAAAAAAATGTATTTTTAAAAACTGTAAAGTGTTTATTTATACCTAGTGCACTCGAGTGGGTTATACAAATATGTATTCTTCTCCTAGACATGAAAATATCATCATATCAAGTGACCAATATGTGCGAATCAAACTGCCTTGAAAATGAAAATATTTTGAAAAACGTTTAAAATTAAAAAATATTTCTAGGGGTGTCAAATTAAGGCCACTGTTATCCTATGTCCTAGGATGTCAACAGGGTTTTAGAAATGAAAATACGCGGGCCTCAGTTATCAAAACCAAAAATATCTAGTGAAACACACTAAGTGAATGAAGAGAATGTTTTATTCATTGACATGTGTTGTGAAGAACGGACGGCCATGTTGGCGCGAGCTAAGCGAGTGAAGGGTTGGCACGCGAGCCGTGCAAGAGTGTGTCATGGATTAGTACAATATGTAAACGTTCTATAAGTGTTCAGAATAAAAAAATATATGATCCGACACGGTTCTCGAAAAAGTGGCTTTTAAATTTTAAATCCAGTAATTTTCAATGTAGGCCTATCGAATTACTCCAAAACCTGTAATTATCAGAAACTTCAAATGTAGCTTGACAATGAACTTCGTTTAAAATTTCTGAGGCTAAAGAAGTTGCTTTCACGCTCAAATGTATCATTATAACATTAATGTGTTAATTAATTTTTGTCATAGACGAATGAGAATCCAAACATATTCAGTAAACAAAGTACAGTAGGCTACCATCTTTTTAACTCAAAATATTTTATCTTTCTAATTTAGTTTTCGAGTTATCATGATAAAAAGAATACTTTTTCAGAAAACTAAATAAAATATTTTTAACTCGATTCTTATATAACTTATAACTTAGCTGACAGCCATTGCTTCGCTACTTGGAGGTTCTCTACCTTTGCTTACACTTTCCTCCGTGGTTCTCTATAAACCAACTTCATTAATATAAAAGCTCAACTTGCTGCTACAACGTTTTATAGTCTAGAAACCTCTACAAGTCTATTTTGTAGTTATGCAAAGTAGTACAGTAATGTCAGAGTAGAAATGACCTTAAACGTATAACGAATAATACCAAACTACCTAATATTTTGTTATGTTTATGTTTTTTGTATCGAGTGTTTGAAATAAATTATTAAATTAATACAATTGTTACTCTTATGGAAATAAGAAACGTTGAAGGAGCGTTTCTACCGCGTAGGAATCGAATTTCGATAATCCTTTCTTAGCGGGTCTCTATAATACAAAATTTAACTTCCCTCAAAATTTCATCAAAATCTGTCTAGTAGTTTTAGAGATTTTGTCATAAGTGATTTCATAATTTTGGTATTTTATATTGAGATTTTGAATCTTTAATCAATCAGACTTAGCCTACAGACTTTTATTATTATTATTATTAAAAATCACGGTAATTATCAAGGACAGGGCCCTTGTCGATTTTTTCGGAGCATTTTGTACATAATAGGCAAACAAAACAATAGTATGATCGTTTTTATTAGCGGAATTAGCTGGGAAAAATTATGAAAAAGACGAAAAACTAAATATATATTTTTGTTGTAAATATGGGGGTTGCGGAGTTCTGTCGTCATTACGAGCATGGCAAAGTTCTGTAATATTAGCGCCAGGTAGGTTAGATTTGGTTAGCTTAAGGTTTGGATTTGTAAGAATAGGTAGGTTACTTTCAGCTAGGTTAGGTTTTTAGAGGTTTGGCTTTTTTAGATTAGTTTTTATTTTAATAACCTAATCTTTTTAATAACTTAATAAAACCTTACTTAACCAGACAAATATAATCTAACCAAACCTAACTTAATGAAATCTATCATAACCTAATCTACAATACCCAAAATAGGCCTATCCTATAAAAACACAGGCTTAACCTTATTGAAACCGTCACTTTTCAGCGCTAACACGCTTATTAATCCAAAAAACTTGATATATTCGTGATCAGGACACAATTTGAGTACCCACATCACTATATTTACGTATATATATCAGCTTTTCCTTATTTTCGTAATTTTTCCGCCTTTTCCACTAAAAAATTATCACATTCAAGTGTTTACCATGAAAAAATTGTCAGCCAAAAAATTTACAACCGCCCTGTTCTATATATTTATTTTTGGTATTTACCAAAACCACATTTTCAATTTATTTCAAATTAATTATTTAGGTCACTATATGTTTTATAAATTTTTGTATTTTTAATAAATTGTTGTATTATAGTCTAAATATTTCTGATACGATAAAATCAGCTCGCTTTACTGGTAGAATCAAGTAAAATTGTCACTTAATAACATCTACTTACAAATAAATTGACGATACCTATAAATAAACAGGCACACACAGAGCCATGTCACGGTTCCCACCAACAACGCGTGGAAGAGACTTGTATTAGCAAGTCAATGCAAGCAGTCACTGTATCCCATTGTACCACAGGATTGTCTGTGCTTTCCGTCCACAATTTGCATTTGAATGGTAAATATTTTTTTCTTATTCTTGACATTTCTTATACGCCTATAAAATCGTGTACTGTACTGCTTTATGGAGCTAGTTTGTATTTCCCCAATAATTTTATTTCACCTAATTTGTATAATTAATTATTATGCATTACGAGGATCCTTATTACAGTGGTGAATGAATTGTTATAAGCTCTAAATTTTAAGATCATCTTAGTGATACTGTACTATATCCTTTTTATTTAGTTAGATTTTTCGAAAATCTTTTTGCATTATGTAAGTTTTATTCTTATTTGTGATGACATAATATCGTTGTGGTGACATACACTAGTTTGTGATGTATTTTTGAGGTGCTGTAAACTCAGTTTTGACAGCGTATCTTGTGGTACGTAGGAGACTTATTTGTGGTTATATATATATAGGGTGTCCCTAAACTCTCTGAGATTCTTGTATTTTTTTCTGATTTATATGGGATTAGAAAGAATATATTCAAAGTGTCCAAAGCGCATTGGTCAACTTACAGCCAGCACTTTTTGTCTGTACACAAACATTCATGTCTTAAGAACGAAAAGTTGTATTGAAATTACATTTTGTATACTCCTTTAAAGATAAAGACTCGTTAAAAAAATCGTTCCTTTTTTACTTAAATTTAAAAAGTATTGGATTTTTATATTATGTAATCTTAAATAACTCCAAAAAGAGACCTATGACAAAACAACGAAAAATAACTACTTGTTGGACATTTTTAATTTAAATAAAAAAATATGAAAGTTTTGAAAATCAGACAAAAACAATAGAGAAAAGTGAATTTAGTGAAAGCACAATATAATATAAACATACAGTAGCGAAGCTTACAGTACGCCTACTCTTGAGGAAAAAGAAACCGGCTCGACGCTAGCGCTCGTAGAGGTCGTGTCGCAGAGCTACGCTATCTCTCCGCTAGATATCACGGCAGTTTACTTATGTAATTCAATTAATTGAGTAGAAATATCAAAATCAAATCTTTTATTTGCTTAACGCTCCAGTTGTTTGCTACCTCACCGCTAGGTTCGCTAGTATCGCTTGGTTGCAAGTAAAATGGCTGAGCTTCGCTGCTGTATAATTATAGTGTGTGCAATGCATTGAACAACACCCTAAATAGATGATAATAATTAAGAAATTATGTAAAACAATAATAATAAAAATTAAACTAAAATAACATGGTAAAGTGTTATAAATTATTTTTAGTTTACAATAGTTGCTCACCAAATTCCTCCTCCGTCATTTCATACTGTGAAACTGTATGCTGCTGACATTTAAAAAATGTTTCACAGTAACAATGGCGTTGTAAATGAGTTGATTACAATACAGTAATTGGAGTAAACAGCTGATTTAATACCTAATTTAATGATAGGTCACGCACGTTACTTACTTTTATCAGCTGTTTGAGGTATTGCTCATTGCATTGTACTCTATCACTTAAATTCACTTTAAGCTGTTATTTTCATTTGATTTTTAAAACCTTAATTTCTATTTACATCTAAAGTGTCTAAAAAATTGTTTGTCATGTTGTTTATTGTAATCATCAGTTTTGGAGTTATTAGATACCTATTCAATTATTTAAATAGCCGCCATTTTGAAAACTAAAGTAAAAGAAGAATGATAATTTTGCTGAAAATGAGGCTTTATGTAATAAAGAGTTATACAACATAAAAAAAATGTGTTTCAATACAACTTTTTGTTCTTAAGAAACGAGTTATAAGAAAACAAGTTGGTTGCTGTAAGATTAACCGAGTTGTTTTTAGAATTTGGTTATAATATTTTAATCCCATATTAACTAGCGACAATTTCTAAAAAGGATGTCAGAAAGTTCAAGGAGACAGCCTGTATGTTCGTTTATGGTGACATATACTCAACTATGGTCAAGGTTCCTATACAAGAGGTTGTCTCATACAAGTACGCATCCATATCGCGCAGGTAGCAATTACGTCATAGGGAGGCCTCAGCGGTGTGTGTTTTTTTCTTACCTTCACCGCTATAAAAAAAAAAAAAAAAAAACGCACCAACGTAAAACGTCTGATATTCATACTCTCGATTATGACAGTACAGTCTGCGTTGTTTATTTATTTAACGTTAGTGACTGATTTTAGTATTGATATAATTTAGTATTTACTAAGTAAGTATATCTCAGCAACACATGAAAAAAAGATAATTTGCTGCTTTAAATTAATATGAAAATACCGTACATTTGAACAATTCTAATAGTCTTAAGAACAATACAGTAATGTATTTTAGTATGTAGTTTTAATTGTTCAGCCCGGTGTGTTGGAGACACAGAGTAATACACTACTTACTCTGTGGTTGGAGGTCTCCCTATGACGTCACCACTCAGCTTATATAGACCATATGAGAATGAGATAACCTGTTGTATAGGATCCTTGGTCTGTGGTAACGAATATTTAGGGTGATGCACATTCCTTATATTATATAAGCTAAGTACCACTGACTGACTCGTCACGAGATCTCCAAAGATAAACACAATATTGACTTGAGAATTTGAGTGAATGCTGATTTTGTATCATACAGGACATCAAAAAGGGTATTTTAAAAGGTCAAAATATATAAAGAAATGAAACAACTCTTTTCTTCCATAAGAATAACGTTGTGTTAGTTCAATATTCAATTTTAAAAATAATAACAATAAAACAACACCAAAGCAATGCTCAATATTTTCTCTGTTGTACTTTTAATGTTATATATAGTTCAGCTGTTGATCTTCTAATGTCAGTCATGAGTCACAGACCGAGGCCGAGGTGGGCTGTGGGGGGGATTGACGCGCGAAGCGTGCAGGGGTTATATATTACACGCAAATATTTATGCCTACCCAACTAAAACAGCAAAATACTTAATTATTAAGAGTTTAATCTGGTTGTAGTGTTTATGTAAGCACTTTAAGTAGAGGTTAGTAACTTCGCTGAGTAGTAGTCAAAAATTAACATCTTGACGAAAATAATTGATGAAGTTAACTTCCAAAGTTATCATTAAGTAAAAGAAATAGGAAATAATTATAATCAGTTGTTTTTGAAGATTTAACAGCATATATATATATATATTTTTTTTATTTTTTTTTTTTGAGAGTTCATTAACTACATGTTTATATTTTATACAACTTTATACATTTTCTATGATGGATGAAGACATGGATAAATATAACATTTTACAGTACTTTTATCTTTCAAAAATCTATTCGAATGAAGATGTACGGTACCAATTACAAAGGAAATATATTTTTTTTAAATTTAAGTAAATATACATGGAGGCGTATAGGCCTTTGTTTGTATACCACAGTTGTACTAACCATGTTCCAAAACTAAAACTGATCCACAGAGTAAAAAGTTAAATACATCAGTACATTGGATTTTGGTGAGTGAATCGTAATTTTTATCTATTTTTAGATACAAATTATGAATGAAATCTGATATGCTAATATTATTTCTTTAAAATATGATCATGTTTTAGTTTTAGAAATTGATATTACAAAAATAAACCTGTCAGACTGATTGCTTTATATTTCTTTTGATTCAGTTTAAAACATCAATTAGCTATTAAATGTGTTCAATCAAATCGCATTAGGTGTATTGTTCATGTTTTTAGCAATGCTTTGATTTAACCTCGCGTTCTCCATCTCGCCATCTATCACGACAATATGTACGCCTCCGTCAATACATTTACAAAAATCTATAAATTAAAATAATTACTCGACTTTGTGCAGGGGCTGCTAACCAGGGCTTGGCCTCTGCTGTTCCTTCTTCTGGCTGAGGACTCCTTGACCGCAGAGTTGGACCTTGTGGAACACCAAGTGACGGCGGATCAGGCGGCCATCGCTCTGGACCTCACCAACGTATCGCAGGGTGAGTTACCAGACTCAAAGGGATGAAATAAACAAGGGAGGATACATCGTGCCATTTATAAACAGTCGCTGACCATCGAAGTCAAGTATTTGTCAACTGATGTTTGAGCCTACATGAAAGACATAAATTCAGTGCAGTAATTTCCAAAATATGACAAAGTTTTGTGCGTTGAACCATATCAGATATGTTAACCTGGAAAATTGTAGAATGGAACATTACTTCTACCCCATACAGACTTATTAAGTTAGTCCATCTTGTGGCCTTTTTGAATACTAAGATAATTTCAGTAACGTTCGGTGCATGACAGTTTTCTATTGTAACTTAAGTAGAAAGTCTGAAAGGTGAGGTGGATCTAAAACAGGGATGAGTTCTGAAGGAGTATGAAGATGGTGGAGGGGGAGGTGAAAATACCTGATACCAGGAGTAGGAGATTATAGAATAAGATAAGACAAAATTTGCTGTTGCACATTTAAAGACGAAAATAGACGAATGATCGGTGCGAATGTGTGTCGTCTGGTTACTAACTAAGGTCGACTAGTTCAGTAAGCAAAGTAGTGTGAATTTACAATTGGTTTGTATCTTATGATTTTTTCGTTGTGGTACCAGTACGAGGCTCAGTTTTCGATGAACGGGTGGGCACCAGCCAACCCGTTACTTCAGACTCATCCGGTCTGTCCTCGATGTTGAGTATCGAGCGAACGTTCAGTCAACGTAAGAATACTGATTACTTCCCGCCATGAGCAACTGACTGAACTGATGCCATTGAATGTTTTTAGTTTAGCATGATTACGAGGATAAAACCAAGGCTAGTAAAGTCTAAAGAACTTTTGAGAGCTAACCCTTACCCGATTGATGGCGCATGCGCATATCATTCTCTTGCCACTACGCAACCAGCCAGACATATCTCGGCCAACATTCAACTCAACTATATGTAATGAAAGTGAATGTATGACGACAACCGCATTTCTTTCAAAAACAACACTCAATTCAAAGGTAAACTCAGAAAAATTCAATTACGTTTATGTGGCATACAAGATATGAGTTACAACATTAAATTCGACGAGTCAACTTCCAATTTATGTAATAATAATAAGAGAGGTGTCGATATTTGGGCCAGTTTTTGAGTGGATGAGTAACGCCTTGATATGAATGTCTACATTTAACATACAGAGTATAATATTCATTTTTGCGACTTTGCGTATTTATTATACGTGCTATTGTTCAGAAAAGATACATCAAACCATAAGATACTAAATGTCATATTTACAATACACTATGTCTATACTGTAATTCATATATGTAAATGTTTATGATGAAAACAAAGCCGAATAAATAAGTATTTACTAGTTGCCAACTATTTACAATGCAATCGTTACCGGATCAGTGACGGCAATTATGACCAATCGTACGGAAAGCAGTGGTTAACCAAAGAGTATAAAAACAAGGAAAAGAGCACAGGACTCAAGACGAAACGGTAACAGTCTTGCCAAATTTGTCAAGTATCAACTGAAAAATGGTTTGCATTGAAGTTAAACAAGAGGTGCTTGCTTTGAACAAGAATTGTAAATTGTTTAAATGACTACTGTCATCGCATTATTTCACATATCTTACCTTTGCGTAAATTATAACAGTTTGATTTCGTTGATTTTAATTCAACTGTTATGTTTTGTGTAATTTTAGGTTAGGCTATCATCACGTGTATTGCTATAGTTATTATATTAAAATAAAAAATAAATCAGATATCTATAAATGGCATATGCTGTTTTTCTTGGTTAGAAGGATTTACAACTGAATCTCTGTGTATATGACATTGACAACTCAGTTCTGACTAAACTGGGAATAAACATCATTACACTAACAATTGAAGGAGGTATTGAATGTATTTTGGCTATATATACGTTTTTTAAACATAAATTGCACCTTACAACTCACTAAGTAAGTTTTACATTACTTCTATTAAAAAAAAAAAAAAAAAAAAACATCTAATATAAATGTTAAAAAGATACATCCTTTATTCTGATGTTAGATAGGCTTCATGATCTAGCATTTATAATTAATTTTTTCTACATTATCTTTATTTGTTGCCGTCAGCAATACTAGTATATAACAACATTCTAAACAAGAAAAAACAGGAGATTGATAGAAAATATAAATATGCAAAAAATACAGAGTGTAATGATGTGCAATAAATATAAATAAACAAAAATCGAACATAACAAAACTAATTCAATAGCAAGAACAATAATTATATAACCAAACAATAAGCACTGGGCCTACACTAGAAATATCAGTATCAACACATTTAGGGGAGAAATCTGTTGGTAAATTAATTATAAGTTAACTCTTTTGGCTTAGCGAATTGTAATGTCTACTAAGCAACCACACACAATTAATTCATTTACTTTACGTCTATACCAACAAATTATAAGAGTGAAATATAAGGATATAAATATAATTAACGGAAATTCTCATATACAACTTCTTCACCGGCCTTGGGTTCGTTTTCCGCTTTGTTTTCACTCTCTAGTGGGTACCTAATTAGTACTAATAACGCAATAACCACTGTCCCGTTATTACGTACGTGACGCGCAGTAGGCTGCATGTCAGCTGATAGCTTATCACACGAAGGACAAGTAGGTCATGGTCGCCATCTTGGATCGATACAACCCCTGGCCATCGTCCTGTGGCGCCATCTATCGATTTTCGCAACTCAAGACAAAATAAAGTAAATCTTGAGGTGGTCATTCTAGTCTTGCTCTTTAATGATATCTGAAAAAGGCAAAACAATATTATTCTTATATTGAACATTAAATAATATAATTGCAAGCCTCCAATTCATTAATTACAAAAATCACGCCATTATTTTATTTCTTTCAGGTTAGTAAAACAATTATTTACTGTGCATTTATGTTTTTATTTCCGATTAATTAATAGAGTACAATTTTAATTGGTCCACTATAAAACCAGATATACGGACTTAATTCATAATTTGCTTACAACAACAAGAAGTTGTAATTATAGTTTCAAGTTGATATCACACATTAACAGAAATGTTAAAACGCAACTTTTCGTAATTTGAGAAACGGAAATTGAAAAGAGACGACTCATAAACTTTATTTTTAGTTCAGTGTATTGTAAAATAAAATAGTTTCGTAAAAGTTAACTAGTGGCACAGAATATAGACAGATATCTGTTTATATTCTGTGCTAGTGGTTATGAAAATACCTCGAATCGTTCCTCGAGAATGTGAATTAGTTGACATACATCTTTCAAAACAAAATAATGCTAAGCAAGGACAAAAATGGTTTATTTATTCAATAAAACATTGAGTTTATTTGTTCCTAAACAGTTCTAGCTTTGAATTTAGTTGGAAATGAGGAAAACCCTCAATGTTTTAGGATGATAAGAAGTGATAAGTACGGAATTTTCTCGTTGAATGAAGAAAGTTGTAATTGATAAAATTGTGAGTAACTTTGTTCTCCATAGATATTAAAGAGGAAATTGCTAAAAACGACTAGTTGAAATATATAATTTGGCCTCCGGTGAAGGATCCTTTGGAACCACGACATTTTATTTGGGTTCTAAAACTCTTCTCCAGTTGTCAAAACTGCCCTTAGTTAAAATAGGGTGCCCAATTAAAGTAAATAATGTCCTTATTTGTTTCGAATTAACATTGCTATTTCAATCAACAAATATTTTAATATAAATATCTCATTCTCCTTTTTAGACATTATGTTGAATTATGTAGGGTTATTTTAATTACAATATGGCTTATTATTGCTTACGCAATTTTATTACTATGCAACTGAACACTGTGATGTAAAACAGAATGTCTTTAGGCCTACTCATTATTACCAAAAATTGGAATATCGGCTTAAAATTGTTAAAACCGTATAATTTATTTCATCTTTCATCTGTCCGTGGTTTGTTTTCTCAGTTAATTTTCAAAGCAACAAATATGGATTAGTTTCAAACACTATATAATACAAACGATTCGTTAAAACTTCGACATTTTTATAGAGCGATAACAGTGGTATGTTTATTGTCATTTATTAATTTATCTGTATTCTAAATGATCAAAGCCCTAAACACAATACAGTGGTAATATATTAGAAGAAGCCTGTCCATTTGTAATTAGCTTTTAGCTAGTCATTGTCGACTTATTACACAAAACAAAGACAGTAGTAATAAGCCAATAAGAAGTGACTTGGGCAGATGGCATCCGAGCCGCAAGACATCTGCCTTCCGTATCCGGTACGACCAGCGCCTCGCTTTCTATACTCTATGCTCTATGCAGTACACGCCGTACCGTAATGCAAGGCGTAGAGCATCCGGTCTGACGTCACAGCTCCCTCACTGCTGCGTATACATCTTCCTCACCGTAGAAGTAGTGTAATATTAACATACAGAAGCCACGGAATATCTTGAGCTGTCTTAACCGTTACTTTTCAAATGCTTGGTGGTTAGGGGAGGGGAGAGGTAAGGCATACGCATGCGTGGCTTTGTACTAGCCTGACATACAGACATTGGCTTTACTATCTACTCAGGAAATAAAGTTTAAAATAGAAAATAATGATACAATATCAGTAAAAATTTTAGTTGTTATTGTTTTTATTATTATTTTATATTATTTCTATGTTAGTAATAATATATATTTCATCTTTTTGTATATTTTTTAACGCATATATAATATTTATTTTTCTACTATTATTATCATCATTTAGACATTATTTCGTGAAGTCATATTACTTCTACAATATCTTATATTGTTGTGTTCTGTATGTTGTGGTTATGCAATGCTACTTTTATTTTTCACTGTTTTCCTGTTGACCTATTGTTATTATATAGTGCATGCTAGTTTAAAATTTTCTGAGAGACAGATGGACTTTTTAATATTGTTGTGCATGGGCACTGTATAACCAAAGATTATTAATTTTAATTTAATCAATGATGAATTGTAATTTGATATTGTCTGTAATTTACTGTAGCATTCGAAAATAAATAAACTAAAATTAACTAGGCCTAACTGTTTTTGTAGAGGTGTAAGTCAAAGGAAATTCACACACTCGTGTTCAACGTGCACACTGCACACCCAGGTACCCATGTCTGTAGACGGCACATTATCATGCAGACACTCAGAGAGTCAGTGAAGATAATCCTCGTGTAATGACGGGAAAATGTCCATCCACGTTAATAAACATAAGGAAATAATTAATTAGAATGATTAAGATTCTTCTATCTGAATGCATTAAATAGTGCGACAAATGAGTTTTAAAATTCATAGCAAACTACTTTTAGCCGCTGATGGAAAGCATGGCGTAGTACGCGACTTTTGTACTTCGTTCTAAGAAAGGCATGTACATACATATGTTGTATTCCAATATCATACTAACTGTATTACTATCTTAATGTAGAATCGCGTCAAAAATTATAATAATATTCATACTCAGTCTGTTGTGACCGTTTATAATGGCATTGCACAACTTTGTAGGTCAGTCATACTGGGCTTTGCAAAATTCGTTCTTTGCTTATTTATACCAATAATTATTTTATATGGAAAAAATGCATGTTTTTAGATTTATATACGAGCTATACTATACTTTAGTTTAAGGCAAGTTAAAACTTGCGTGTGTTTACACGCTAAGTTTGAATTTACTTTTGAAATTTATTGTACTTGATAAATCAAGACGCTCCTGGTGGAGGGTGTCCAACAACTCCTTTTTGACGCATCAAATAAAAATAAATGGTTCCAAAGAATTGGCACAAACTTCCCCCATATTAAAAACTTAAAAATATAAACTTTAAAAATTACCAGTTTGATTCCCAAATATGTTCTATTTTCCCACAACTAAAAAACTAGTCAAGTTAGAGACATGCGGTTTTTACTAAAATATTTAAAATTGTAATTTACACTTTTCCTGAAAATTTAATCAAAATCGTTAGAGCAGTTTTTGAGAAAATTCCATTTTTATATGTTTTTTGCCCATAAAAAAAAAAACTAAAATTTCAAAATAGTAAAAAAATAGTCCGGAGATATTGGCTAAATACACCTAAATACCAAATGTTTATAACAATTTATCAATCCGTTTTTTTAAATCACGAAATCTCCGGAACCACCCAACAGGTTTTTGTGAAATTTGGAAGGAAGTTATTTAGTTTATGTGTCTTATGTGTCTTAGTGTTACTAAGAAAGAATAAATTCTATTCCAATCAGAGAAACTTTGACATTAATTTAATAATTTATTTCAAACATCTGATAAAAAAAACATAATAATGACACATCAGCTTGGCTAGTTTGGTTTTCATTATGAAATGTTTAAGGTAATTTCTCCTAGCTCTGACGTGGTTGCACTTCTTTGCATCGTTCTCCATAAAGTAGACTTATGAAGTTTTCTAGGCTATAAAACTTTGTTATCTAGGCTAAGCTTTTTTATTGATGTGGTGGTTTAGAGAGAACAACGGAGGGAAGGGTAAGCAACGTAGAGAACCACCCCGTAGCGAATCAAGGTATGTCGGCTTGTTTTTAAATAAAATAGAAACATGCATTTGATCATACCTATTTGTTAATACGCATTTCTCTTTGCTTTTGGTAGATTGAAAGGAGCGCTAAGAAGCTCTTTTATCTGTGTTGACTTGGTAACGACTATAACGTATTTTAAAATAAGCATTTAGATTAAATTAAATTTGACCGAGTGGAACAAGTAAGAGTTTCACATATTGATACTATATTCGGGTATAGTTCTCGTTTACATACAAAGGAAACAAACGACACGACGTGGGCCACTCACGCCCACAATTAGCATTCATTAGAGTGGGCATCACACTGCCAGCAAGTACGACTTAATGACAGAGTGCTTGGAACGGCGGGCACGATGACAGTCCCTGACACTAGATCTGAGATTCGTCAGATTACTGCCAAAAAAAGTATTATTATATTTCCTATTAATTAATTTTTACTATCAAACGAACCATTAGGAACCTAAATGAATTCTAATTTAGGTTCCTTGAACAATCGCTAGAGCCAAATATTTTAAACAGTTAACATACCATTAGGCGTTTAAAAAAAAAAATTAAAAAAACACAGTAATATTAACTACAAAACATGTATTGAATTGGTGTTAAAATGTTTAAATTCCATTCAATATTAACAATGATAAATTAATAGTATTTTTAATTAGCATAATACGTGTTAATACATATACATTACAAGTGAACGTCATACAACACAAATAAAACACAATATAAGGACAAAATGTACAAATATACTACAATACAATGCAAGTACCAAATGCACACATATATAAAACTATTAGCATAAAATGCACAAATATACCACAGTACAAGTACAACATTTACAAATACTGATCGACTTCGGCAAACGGCGTCTACACCTTCCTCAAACCAGAGGAATTCACAAAAGAATCATGAATAAGTAATGAACGATATATTGGTGTTGGTATGGCCAATAATTTAACCTTAAACGTTATTAATCCGATAGCTACTTATATTTATATTCGTTCATTATAGTTTAGGACAGGCAAAATATAACATTTCTTCTAATTTATGATTCTGAGTCGTTACATTTTTTTACTCAATACAAGTCAATTACATTCAAATATTTAAGTTACATGGAGAGGTGGTTTCATATTCAAACAACACTTAACTCCATAAAACATGCATAAATAATCGGTCATACAATCACAGTATTAGAGTGGCTGTATTAGTGTTTTTATCTTTGTTCTTTCAAATCTAGTGTCGAGGATGTTCATGCGCGACTCTCCTATTCGTATTTTACACGTACCGTACGTGTCTATTGACGACTCTGTTACTCTCATTAATACGTAGATGTCTAGTGATAACACTTTTACCCTCTTTACACACTTATATGTCTTTTTTATGACTCTGTTACTCTCCTTACACAAGTCTATGTCTATTGATTATTCTGTTACTCTCTTTAACACGTACGTGCCTATTGATGACTCTGTTACTCTACTTACACAATTATATGCCTATTCATAATTCTGTTATTCTCTTTAACTCGTACGTGTCTATTGATGACTCTGTTACTCTCCTTACACAAGTCTATGTCTATTGATTATTATGTTACTCTCCTTAAACACATAAATATCCGTTGATGACTCTGTTACTCTCCTTAAACACGTACATATCTGTTGATGACTCTGTTACCTTCCTTAAACACGTACATGTCCAGTGATGACACTGTTACTCTCCTTAAACACGTACTTATCTGTTGATGACTCTATTACCTTCCTTAAACACGTACATGTCCAGTTATGACTCTTTACTCTCCTTAAACACGTACATGTCCAGTGATGACACTGTTACTCTCCTTAAACACGTACTTATCTGTTGATGACTCTGTTACTCTCCTTAAACACGTACATGTCCAGTGATGACACTGTTACTCTCCTTAAACACGTACTTATCTGTTGATGACTCTGTTACCTTCCTTAAACACGTACATGTCCAGTTATGACTCTTTACTCTCCTTAAACACGTACATGTCCAGTTATGACTCTTTACTCTCCTTAAACACGTAGGCCCTACATATCTGTTGATGACTCTGTTACTCTCCTTAAACACGTACATGTCCAGTGATGACTCTTTACTCTACTTAAACACGTACATATCTTTTGATGACTCCGTTACACTCCTTAAACACGTACATGTCCAGTGATGACTCTTTACTCTACTTAAACACGTACATATCTGTTGATGACTCTGTTACTCTCCTTAAACACGTACATGTCCAGTGATGACACTGTTACTCTCCTTAAACACGTACTTATCTGTTGATGACTCTGTTACCTTCCTTAAACACGTACATGTCCAGTTATGACTCTTTACTCTCCTTAAACACGTACATGTCCAGTTATGACTCTTTACTCTCCTTAAACACGTAGGCCCTACATATCTGTTGATGACTCTGTTACTCTCCTTAAACACGTACATGTCCAGTGATGACTCTTTACTCTATTTAAACACGTACTTATCTGTTGATGACTCTGTTACCTTCCTTAAACACGTACATGTCCAGTTATGACTCTTTACTCTCCTTAAACACGTACATGTCCAGTTAAGACTCTTTACTCTCCTTAAACACGTAGGCCCTACATATCTGTTGATGACTCTGTTACTCTCCTTAAACACGTACATGTCCAGTGATGACTCTTTACTCTACTTAAACACGTACATATCTTTTGACGACTCCGTTACACTCCTTAAACACGTACATGTCCAGTGATGACTCTTTACTCTACTTAAACACGTACATATCTGTTGATGACTCTGTTACTCTCCTTAAACACGTACATGTCCAGTGATGACTCTTTACTCTCTTTAACACGTACATGTCCACTGATGACTCTTTACTCTACTTAAACACGTACATATCTGTTGATGACTCTGTTACTCTCCTTAAACACGTACATGTCCAGTGATGACTCTTTACTCTATTTAAACACGTACATATCTGTTGATGACTCTGTTACCCTCCTTAAACACGTACATGTCCAGTGATGACTCTTTACTCTACTTAAACACGTACATATCTGTTGATGACTCTGTTACTCTCCTTAAACACGTACATGTCCAGTGATGACTCTTTACTCTCCTGAAACACGTACATGCACAGTGATGACACTTTACTCTCCTTAAACACGTATATGCACAGTAATGACACTTTACACTCCTTAAACACGTATATGCACAGTGATGACTTTTTCCTCTACTTAAACACGTACATATCTGTTGATGACTCTGTTACTCTCCTTAAACACGTACATGTCCAGTGATGACTCTTTACTCTCTTTAAACACGTACATGTCCAGTGACGACTCTTTCCTCTCCTTAAACATGTACATGTCCAGTGATGACTCTTTACTCTCCTTAAACACGTACATGTCCAGTGATGACTCTGTTACTCTCCTTAAACACGTACATGTCCAGTGATGACTCTGTTACTCTCCTTAAATACATACATGTCCAGAGATGACTCTGTTTCTCTCCTTAAATACGTACATGTCCAGAGATGACTCTGTTACTCTCCTTAAACATGTACATGTCCAGTGATGACTCTTTACTCTCCTTAAACACGTACATGTCCAGTGATGACTATTTACTCTCCTTAAACACGTACATGCCCAGTGATGAATCTGTTACTCTCCTTAAATACATACATGTCCAGAGATGACTCTGTTACTCTCCTTAAATACGTACATGTCCAGAGATGACTCTGTTACTCTCATTAAACATGTACATGTCCAGTGATGACTCTTTACCCTCCTTAAACACGTACATGTCCAGTGATGACTCTTTACTCTCCTTAAACACGTACATGTCCAGTGATGACTCTTTACTCTCCTTAAACACGTACATGTCCAGTGATGACTATTTACTCTCCTTAAACACGTACATGCCCAGTGATGAATCTGTTACTCTCCTTAAATACGTACATGTCCAGAGATGACTCTGTTACTCTCCTTAAACACGTACATGTCCAGTGATGACTCTGTTACTCTCCTTAAATACATACATGTCCAGAGATGACTCTGTTACTCTCCCTAAATACATACGTGTCCAGAGATGACTCTGTTACTCTCCTTAAATACGTACATGTCCAGAGATGACTCTGTTACTCTCCTTAAATACGTACATGTCCAGTGATGACTCTTTACTCTCCTTAAACATGTACATGTCCAGTGATGACTCTTTACTCTCCTTAAACACGTACATGTCCAGTGTTGACTATTTACTCTCCTTAAACACGTACATGCCCAGTGATGAATCTGTTACTCTCCTTAAATACGTACATGTCCAGAGATGACTCTGTTACTCTCCTTAAATACATACATGTCTATTGTTGACCCTTTCACTCACACTTTAGATACCTATGTCTATTGATGCTCTCCAGCATACCTTCCACATTTACATGTAAAATAATGTGTTTATTAAAGACACTGACTAAAAATGATAAAGCAAAAAATAGTTTTTTTTTAATTACTACACCATTATCAATACAAATATTTATGCTTATTTATATTGGGAAAATGCTGCTTAGCTATCAACAATAAATAATAGCTACATGGGAAAAAAGCATGTTAATACTTGTGAATTAGGGAAATCCCTGCCTACTCAAGGTAACATATTGTATTGCTAAATCACATTGTATTGTATTGTCAGTACTTTAGCATTGAGACCCATCCCCCCCACCAAAGCTGGAAAGCGTGCCAACCGGGGGATGGCTCAAATCAAGTCGAGCGATGGGATCACGGGTGGCAGTTGGAGGGTCAAAATAAAACTCGGCAGCTGAGCGAAACTAATTTATTTCCAAAAAACCACTATTAACATAATCAAAAACGGCAGAAGGCCACGATATAAAATAGGCAGAAGGCCACAATATAAATTTTCACTTAAATAAATAACAAAACACATAAAATTTAACAATATAACGACAAAAGCTACCAAAACACTTAACGCTACAAAAACAACAAACTCTACGAATACCAAAGTTAACAATTACATGGCCTATGGCCTATCTGCGGTTGGGCCTGAGACACCCAAAACGTAAGACAAATTATTAACAATTTAAAAATGACCATTAAGAAACAAATTTAGATCACCCCAAAATAAAAGTGAAAATTTAGAAAACTTCTGGAAACAAAAATTTTGGTATCATCAATTAAGCCGGCAATTTGGCCCACATCCCTTGATTCCACCGAGGCCCGGGAGTAAGCCGGAATCCCGGGGCAGCTCCGAATTAAGTTAAGCAAAAGCATCATAATCCCCTTTTGGTGAGTTGAAAAATTAAACAATTTAAAAGAAAATATAACACGGTACCGTTCGAGTAAAAATTCACTTCCAAGCACCCCTAATACACTTAACAAACAAAATACATAACAATAACTAGGCCTAAACATATAAATAAATAATACTATAGTTTAACAGTAGGGCCTAACAAAATCTAAAAAATTTGAATAACTATAACAATAAAATAAACTAAAGATTAACAACAACAATAAATATTAACACAAAATTTTTTTATATTTTAAAAACCCTTCTTTTCGATTAAAAAAAATAAAAAAAATTGAAACCCCATGGCTGTGTTTCCTGCCAACACTGTACAAGTTCATGGCCAGTTCCTAGGCCTAGGCCTAATAATCCATTGTTCATCACCATTTTTTTCTTTACACTTTCCCTTTGATGTATTTTGCTTTTTTTTTTTTCTCTGGTTTTTATTTACTTCAAATAGGTAACCACCCCCAGCTCAGCCGCCGGGAAAACGACAAGGAAAGCACTGACCTGAGGACAGAAGACTCATACCCAAAGATGTAGGTGGGGCAGCAGGGTCACCAATGGCCTCTATACATGGTCCTCAGGCCAGGCTGGCAGTGTGGATGGTAGACAATCCCCGGACGGCAGGCCGAGGGCTGAACGTCCCACTCAAGGACCCTGGAGTTTAGGAGTCTCTCAGCCGAACATAGTAATCTCAGCAGGCAGAGCCAAAGACCAAATGACGGCCAACCTGACAGAAGCTGCTGGAAACCGGAACGAAACGGAACTGGGCCAACGGCTACCAACTACGCGAAACGCAAGGCAAAAGCGAACCTCAGGCAGCCTGGCAGACAACGACGAAAAAAAACGAAACTGTACCGGTCCAAGACCCGGTACAACCTCCCTCTGCAAACCTCAACACACCCAGGCAGGGGAGCAAACTCGGTACCTCAGGGAACCCAACAGAAGACGAAGAAGACCTCCGAAGAGTGGTGCTCCTAGGACGTCCAAGAGAAACTAAGAGGGGAAACCCCTCGAACAGGGAGCAAACTACCCTGACTGTCGGGCCCGACAAGAAAAGAGAGAAGGAAGACTCTCTCAGGACAGCCACCTAGGGCGCAGAGGTGATCAATCTCTTTGCCCCAAGAAACCCCCAGGAACACCAACTCCTGGACCAACCGTTCCCCGGAAAGCCTTAAGTTGGGACACATGGGCTTTCCTGAACACCCTGCCTGACTGGGGATCAACCAGCAGAGCAGTCACCGGTGACAAAAACCTGTCGATGCGGTGGGGACCAGACCACCGATAGCACAACTTTGCAGCTCTTCGTTCCGCGGCCGAACTGACCGGGTGAGCCTGACAAAGAACCAGATCTCCAACCTGAAAAGGGTTAGGAGTACGACCCTTATCATACCTCCTCCTCACTCTCTCTCTAGCACGTAGCAGGTTGCGCCGAGCAGCCCGCCACGTGGACACTACGTCAGTGGCACCTGGCGTAGGTAGAAGATCCTCTAACCTCCACAAGTTGGACAAAGGGTTGTTAGGAGGGTAGCCATGTAGAATCTCGAAGGGAGTGGCATTGTGACTCTCATGCTTGGAAGAATTAAAAGCAAGCTGGAGCCAAGAGAGACTCTCATCCCAGGTGTTCTGCTTCTCAGCATGGAAAGTAATAAGGGCAGACCGAAGATTGCGGTTGAACCGCTCTGCATGAGAAGGCTGTGGGTAATAAGGAGAGGTAGTCACATGCCTGATACCATTGCCAAAACAGAACCTACGAAACTCGTGTGAGGTAAACTGGCTACCGTTGTCGGACACAAGAGTGGAAGGCACACCAAAGTGCTGGAAGAGTTGGGACTGGAGAGCACGGATGGTGAGCTTAGCCGTGGCACTCCGAAGTGGGAAAAGCCAAACGAACTTCGAGAAAGCATCCACACAAACAAGTAGGTAGGAGCTACCTGACTTGCAACGGGGAAAAGGACCCACGTAGTCGATGAACACCTTCTCAAAAGGACGCTCGGCCACCTCAGAAGATAACAACCCTAACCTTGCATTCTGACTAGGCTTGCTGAGGGAGCACAGGTGACAAGCCCGCACTCTGCCAGCAACATCCCGGTCCATGCCCTTCCAGATGAAGTACCTACGAATCTTAGCGATGGTCTTATGAATGCCAAGATGACCGCCCACAAGGGAAGAGTGATAATACTGAAAGACCATCGGTACTAGATGACTAGGCAGCACTACACGGGGTTCACCCCTCTGTCGAGGACGGCAACAGAGTACCCCTTTGGACAGAAAATAGGGAGGGTGGGCACCTCCCTCTTGAAGCTCACCTAAGATGACTGACAGCTCAGGATCTTTCTGCTGATGGGACAGTAGGGCGTCAAAAGCCAGAGGAAAATCCAGAAGAACAGCACCACACTGAGCAACAGCCTCAGTCGGTGGATCACTGGGTTCGTGGTACATGCGGGAAAGAGCATCCACGATGACATTATGGGTACCCCTAAGATGTTGAACTCGGAACTTAAAAGCAGAAATTTTGACCACCCAGCGACCAATTTTCCCGAGCTGTCGGGGATGGGCAAGAAGCCAAGACAGTGCCTGATTGTCAGTCTCCAGCAAGAACTCAGCGTGTTCCAAGAAACGCCGAAACTTGTCCGTACCAAAGACAACAGCCAGACACTCTAACTCATAGATGGAAGAAGCTTTCTGTTCCTGGTGAGACAACGTCCTCGAAGCAAAAGCGATGGGCTGCCTGACCCCATCAAACTCCTGAGAAAGAACAGCAGCAATGGCGGAGGAGGAGGCATCAGTCTGAAGAATAAATTCTCTACTAAAATCAGGCATCCGCAGGACAGGAGGTTGCATGATAGCCTCCTTGAGAGCATCAAAGGCAGTCTGCTGAGCTTGGCCCCACACAAAAGGGACACCTTTCTTTCGCAGCTCGTTCAACGGGGCAGCAAGCTCGGCCACGTTAGGGATGAAGCGACGGTAAAAATTCACCATCCCCACAAAACGGGCAATCCCCTTGGCATCTCTGGGAGGAGGAAAATCCCGAATGCCCTGGGTCCTCGCAGGATCTATGCAGACGCCTCGAGAAGAGATAAGATGACCCAGAAAAGAAATCTCAGGACGAGCAAAAGTGACTTTCTCTGGATTGACGGTAAGGCCAGCTGATTTGAGGCGACTAAGAACTTCCTCCAGATGTTGCATGTGTTCCCCGAAAGTCTCACTGTAGACAAGAAGATCGTCCAGGTAATTGAAAACAAACTTGAACTTCACATCATGGAAGATGGAATCAAGCAGACGAGTAAGAGTCTGGGCACCCACAGCAAGACCCATAGGAACCCTAGTGAACTGATAGAGATTCCAGGGAACACAGAAGCTAGTCATAGGGCCGTGATTCCTTCTTCAATGGAATCTGATGGTAGGCCTGGTTCAAATCGAAAACACTGAAAAACTTAGCCTTACCGAACCAATCAAACGCAGAATGCAAATCAGGCAGAGGTACCGAGTCAATAGCGACCTTAGCGTTGAGCCTCCGATAATCCATCACAAGCCTAGACTTACCATTAGGCTTGGGCACAAGAAAAGCTGGACTGGCATAAGCAGAACGAGACGGTTCAATCACACCCTTGCTCAGAAGATCTTCAATCATAGCCCTCATAACCTCCATCTTTGGGGGAGCAAGTTTGTACGGATGACTTCTAACTGGCTGAGAATCGGTGAGGTGGATCTCATACTCCAGAAGAGAAGTGACCCCAAGCTCGGGCCGTAAGCACATCAGGAAACCGCAAACACAGCCTCCTAATGGCCTCCGCCTGCTCAGGGGGGAGATGACCAACCGGATCCACCTTGGGTTGTTCGGGCTCACAACCCACCTCTCTGACTGCAGGAGGGCAGTCAGAATCCCCTACTAGAGGCACCAAAACTCGCCGATTAAACTTGAAAAACATCTGGCGCTTCTGGAGGTCAAGCACCATACCACTCTTAGAAATAAAGTCTGCCCCTAGGATACAAGAAACCGCCAGGTCCTTGGCAACAAGAAAACCCCACCTCCAGGAAAATCCTTCAATTTTAAAATGTAATGACGCCTTTAGAAGTATAGGGTAGAGGAGTTTGGGATGCCGTCCAGCACGTAATAGAAGAAGGCTCGGTGTGCCTGACAAGTCCTAAGGCGTCAAGGGACTCAAAAAGAGAAAGGCTGATGATACTGCATGCCGAACCAGAATCAAGAAGGGCTCGACACACCGTACCACCAAAAGAAACAAAAACGCCAGGACACACCGAGGTGACCGCACTAAGTCCCAGGGAAGCCATGCCAGCAAGGCCCGAAAAATCCCCGACACTCCTGCTATGGGCACGTGTCAGAGGCAAATGGCCACGGTCACGTCGCAACAACGCGGGGAGCTACTGTGGAGGCAACCCCCCGCGCTGAGCGTTTCCCGCCCCACGACCTCGAGCACGTGGACAGTCACGTCGAATGTGACCAGGTTGGCCACAAGCAAAACACACAACCGGAGGCCGAGAACCACGACCCTCCACTGGCTGACTCACACCTACAGACATAGCCGGTCGACGGGTGGGGAGAGCACGATGACTCTCAGAATCCCTCCCTTGCTGGTCTGAGAACTGCACGCTGCGCGAAACAATGCACAGCTGATGCAGCTCCCGAAAAGTCGAAGGAACACCAGCAAAAACCAATCTGCACCGTTCTTCGGGAGAAATGCCATCCAGGATGACACGAACGGTGTCAGCTTCAGAAAGGGTGAGGCGCAACGCTTGACGAGCTTCCTTGACTGAAGAGACATAGGCTGCCAGAGACTCGCCCCTACCCTGCGACCGATAAAATCTGTCCATGACCATCCTCTCCCTGAGTCGAATGGGAAGAAATGACGAAAGTAACTCTCGATGGAACGAGTCCACCGAGGCATCACTGGCCAAGACAGAACTCAGCAACTCCCCAACGGGACCTCTACAATAAGGGAAAACCAGACGAAGCAAGTCCCCAGCCTGCATGCCGGGCATCTCACTAAGTCTGAGAAAGGCCACCAGAAACTTAAGAAGCTCCTCAGGATCCATCCCATCGATCACAGGGAGATTCTGGATCATGGGCGTGAGAGGGTTAGGTAGCTTGTGGTAGCTCAGCTGCAGAAGAGCAGGTGAACCCAAAGAAGCAGTAGGAACGGCAGCTGGAGCCGAACCACAAGCAACCTCAACAGAAACGCCTGCAGGCTCAGAAGGAACCTCAGGCACAGTGAGAGCCGTTGTCTCAGCCTGCGGCCTCGACACGTTAGGCGAAAGCGCAAAAGCAGGCCGCTGACCCAGACCCGTAGGAGTCGTGGAACCGGAGAGTGCCTGAAAAATCTCCTCCAGCCTAGACACACTCTCCAAGATCCACGCCCTATCCGATGGTTCCAACCCCGGTGCCCGGTTGACCAGCCTTAAACGGGCAAGCAGATGCCCCAAACGTGCAAGGCGGCAGGCCCGGTCACGACCCACTGGAGGTTCAAACTGCAAATCCTCTAACACCCCTTCCCAATCTTCCACCTTACGTTTACAAACCGCCAACTCATCACCAACCTCCAGTAGAGCAGACCAATCCACCGCCGTACCCGCGGACAACTGCTCCCGCAGCAACCTCCGGAGATTCAGAACATCCCCCTCCGGAGTCACACCCCGCGACCTCAACTCAAAAATTAATTCCTCCTTGACTAGGAGCGCAACATTCTGCAGATAGGCCATCTCGCAAAACAAAATTCTCAACAGTACACAAAAAACGACAACTCCAGGGTCCAAGACGAACTAAACCCTCAGCCTACCGAGCCACTGCCGACCACTCCAATCCACCCATGAAACCCATTCAACAAAGTAACCAAGCGGATTGCCTAGGTTTTGTTTTTTTTTTTTTTTTTTTTTTTTTTTTTTTTTTTTTTAATATAAAGTTAAATGATTTATTTGGTTTTTAATTGTTTTTCTTTTTAAATAATTATTTATTTGTTTCTTTCTTTTTTTTTTTTTCTACGTATTACCAAGACACCTTGACGGTAGGTCGGCCAACCATGGCCTACTAACTGGCAAACACCCACCGTCAACAACCAAGAAAGAATTAATTTTTTTTTTTTTTTTTTTTTTTTTTTTTTTTTTTTTTTTATAGGCAACCACGCTCTGCTACCAATTGAGACCCATCCCCCCCCACCAAAGCTGGAAAGCGTGCCAACCGGGGGATGGCTCAAAACAAGTCGAGCGATGGGATCACGGGTGGCAGTTGGAGGGTCAAAATAAAACTCGGCAGCTGAGCAAAACTACTTTATTTCCAAAAAACCACTAATAACAATAATCAAAAACGGCAGAAGGCCACGATATAAAATAGGCAGAAGGCCACAATATAAATTTTCACTTAAATAAATAACAAAACACATAAAATTTAACAATATAACGACAAAAGCTACCAAACACTTAACGCTACAAAAACAACAAACTCTACGAATACCAAAGTTAACAATTACATGGCCTAGGGCCTATCTGCGGTTGGGCCTGAGACACCCAAAAGGTAAGACAAATTATTAACAATTTAAAAATGACCATTAAGAAACAAATTTAGATAACCCCAAAATAAAAGTGAAAATTTAGAAAACTTCTGGAAACAAAAATTTTGGTATCATCAATTAAGCCGGCAATTTGGCCCACATCCCTTGATTCCACCGAGGCCCGGGAGTAAGCCGGAATCCCGGGGCAGCTCCGAATTAAGTTAAGCAAAAGCATCATAATCCCCTTTTGGTGAGTTGAAAAATTAAACAATTTAAAAGAAAATATAACACGGTACCGTTCGAGTAAAAATTCACTTCCAAGCACCCCTAATACACTTAACAAACAAAATAAATAACAATAACTAGGCCTAAACATATAAATAAATAATACTATAGTTTAACAGTAGGGCCTAACAAAATCTAAAAAATTTGAATAACTATAACAATAAAATAAACTAAAGATTAACAACAATAATAAATATTAACACAAAATTTTTTTATATTTTAAAAACCCTTCTTTTCGAAAAAAAAATAAAAAAAATTGAAACCCCATGGCTGTGTTTCCTGCCAACACTGTACAAGTTCATGGCCAGTTCCTAGGCCTAGGCCTAATAATCCATTGTTCATCACCATTTTTTTCTTTACACTTTCCCTTTGATGTATTTTGCTTTTTTTTCTCTGGTTTTTATTTACTTCAAATAGGTAACCACCCCCAGCTCAGCCGCCGGGAAAACGACAAGGAAAGCACTGACCTGAGGACAGAAGACTCATACCCAAAGATGTAGGTGGGGCAGCAGGGTCACCAATGGCCTCTATACATGGTTAAATGGCCATGGCCAGCCATGGCCAGGCTGGCAGTGTGGATGGTAGACAATCCCCGGACGGCAGGCCGAGGGCTGAACGTCCCACTCAAGGACCCTGGAGTTTAGGAGTCTCTCAGCCGAACATAGTAATCTCAGCAGGCAGAGCCAAAGACCAAATGACGGCCAACCTGACAGAAGCTGCTGGAAACCGGAACGAAACGGAACTGGGCCAACGGCTACCAACTACGCGAAACGCAAGGCAAAAGCGAACCTCAGGCAGCCTGGCAGACAACGACGAAAAAAACGAAACTGTACCGGTCCAAGACCCGGTACAGCATTCAGTTTTACTTTTATAAAATATTCGTTAGTCATATATTTTTTTCATGGGGTAAAAAAGCTTTTTCAACTACTGTGAGAGGTTGAACAAAATTAAATGTGAATTTGTATTTAGCCTAGTTATCAAGGCAATGCTTAATTAAGTAGAATGCAAAATCAATTATGTTCTCTTTTCACTTAAAAATTTTGAGTTTCACAAAATACATTGATTTAAAGCCTTCATAGAATGTTTTTCAGGAAAATTAAATTAACCTAAAAACGAATAATGTGGCCAATATAACAGTTGCACTGTTTGGAAACCAGAGAGACTCATAATTGACATTAAGAAAAACTCAGTACTTAATGAGGTCGCTGGCCATTGAAGTTTGACATTGATGAGTAAAAATTACTTTTCACAAACAGTCACTGAGGTGGTGTATAAATATCACAGCCAATTATATGACTTCACACAGTATTGTCAATCACTGACAGTCAGTTATAAGAAATGTTTACTGTATCATAATGAATCTGCAAGAATTTATTTGATAGTCTATGTATATAAATTAATCAACGTTTTTATATTTAGAATTGGGAAACCTATATATCTACACTGCACTAAAGGTTAAAAGCCAGTTTAAGAACATTTTTTAGAAATTGTTGTGATACAAATTAATTAAGAACATAAAACTACTGTATGGTTTAATTAATTAAATATTGCAATATGGTATTGTTTGTTGGGAATGGACTTATAAATTCGTAATAGAACATGTGAGAAAACCCCAAAATAAATTTGTACGCATTATATTAAAAAACCTCTAAGAGAATCGTTCTTTCCCCTATATCTACAGCTTCGTATTTTACTATATAACATCTCTTTAATTTTTAAACCATCAGACTTTTCAACATAATGAGCGGGAATAAGGGATCTCTCAGAACCAATTATTATGAAATGTGTAGCAACAGTCAGAGACTTTTTATCAAGCCAAACGTAAAGAATTTTTTTGACACAAATCGTCACTTTATCGGGGCCTTCAATTCATTACCATTTAATACAAAGCAATGCATAAATCTAAAGACAATTTGTTGGCTTAAATTTTGCAATAATTTTTAGAATGTCAAATCAATGATGTTGTCTTTTGATTAAAAAACTGTATGTTCAGCAATAATAAACTTAGTTTTTTTTGTCTAATGTTCTGCAGTGGGGTGGCAGAGTTGTTCGTCATATTGCAAATTGGGATTTTAACTATAGTAAAAGTTCTGTTTTTGCCCAATGTGCTACAGTGGAGGAGCAGAGTTGTATGTCATTCTATAACTTTTGATTTTAACTATAGTAAACATACTTTTTGTCTAATGTTCTACAATGGGTTGGCAGAATTGTGTATCGTTTTCTAAATTGTGATTTTAACTATAGTAATGCGTTTTTGTCCAATGTTTTACAGTTGAAGGGCAGGGGTGTCGACCGTGCACAGACAGACAGAAAGGTTACTGCCTCAGCGAAGATCTCATCATGGACCATTGTACCTGCGACCATCGCCATAATGGTAAGCTCAACTTTTGAAACTACATGAACACTCAGCTTTAACTGTATAAAAAACTGTTCATAAAATGGCCAGAAATGCATAAGCTTAAGCTCTAGTGGAAGTAGACTAGGACCCAAATGACGGAGATTTGCTTTTAAAGAAGAAAGAATGCAGAAGAACAATAAAGGAAGGTAAGATAAAACTTGGGAAATATTTACTAAGAGATTAGGATGTTGAGTTAAGCAAAAAGATTTTCAACAGCATGATCAGAAATAAGGAAAAGAAAACAGAGAAAGAACTAATAATGGAAAAAGAAACATAAATCCATTAGACAACTCGTCCAAAATAAATAATTTAGGATTACTGATCAAAGTCATTTAGCTACACCCAAACTCAAACTATTTTCTGTAGCAACAACTGCCAAAATAACTTTGGTGTTCAGGTATTTGGAAGGAAAGAAAAGCTTATATCAGTATCAGAAGTGCCTTACTCTTATCAGATTGCGATGACTAAATGTTATAGGCTCCTCACTGCTTTGTCTACTACAGACATGCAGATTTGTGCTCGAGTTTATGTTAGGTTAGGTTAAGTCAGGTCAGGTTCGATTAGTTTAGGTTAGGTTAGATATGTCAATACTTTCAATTAATATATTTCTAAAAAAGAATTTTGAGTTTGAGGAGGCAGCTAAAGGAATTTGACCTGATTGTTTAGTAATCGTTACTCATAACTACCTAACATCCTTATGGTTATAAGTTTTATATCCTGCTAGTCTAGTGATCAGCACTTCTACTCTCAACGCAGTGTCTCAGGTTTCAAATCCTGGAATATCCACTTTATAATTTACCACACAATGTTTTATTGATTGCTTTCAGTAAGCCCTTTTACATTTTTTAAATCTTATATGGTAAAAACATATTGTCTATTACACATTATAGAATAGTAAAAATTCTGTCCTCTTCCACTTATTGCTATTTAAAATTGTAAAACACGAGTCAACTATGATTGAAACACTATCCCATATACTCAAGATTAACACTGTTTAGTTATAATAAACCTCTCTCCCCACATCCAGAGGGGTCAAAGACAATGCTTCTATTGAAGTTGCCTGAAAAACCCTACTAATTAAGTTGAGATTCAAACATCCAATCCAGTTCTGCACCTATTCATGACGAAAACTTTTGGACTGCAAACTGAGCCATTTTACAATGAAGACCATAAGTGGGATCATTTTCTCCAGTGGAATACTCACCCCCCCTCATCAGTAGAAGATCCTAATATACGCATTTCAGCAGGCTAGTCTTATAAGTTCTAAACCCTTGCCAGGGTTCCACTGTTTTTAGAGTTGATTCCTCAAGTCAGGTCTTTAGAAGAATTGAAGATCTTCCCTCTTCACCATCAACATCAATCAAGTTTAATGTTTCCGATTTTTCATTTAGCAATGATGATAATACCCATAAATAATAATTAGGGATTTTCCTGGAACTTAGAAATTGCTGTTTAGAATACATGCTCCTCTTAGGTCCTATTATTTAAAAAATGTTCAATAAGTAATACTCTTAACTCAATTGAACTTCAGTGTCTACAATATTTTCACAAACAACCTTAAAACAACTTTCTTCTTCTTCATGTGTAAAGAAACCTCGTGGGGAGAGGTTTATTTACACATGTTTCTTCTTCTTCTTCCTTGATTTCTAACATTATGGCTGATTTTGTGTTTATTTTGTTAAGTATTGAAAATTGTTTAATGTTAACTGTACATTAATTTCTTTCCTTAGTAATTGCTACAATACTTAAAATATTATTCTTTTAGAACGCTTGCCGTACTTGGAGCACACTTGCTACTTCCCACAACGACCACAGCCCACATACGCCAATGATTGTATAGAATATGTGCGCTTGCTAGAGTGCTGTTGCCATGCCGCACTCTTGCCACTTTGTAAGTATCGTTACCTTATTTAACTTACCCTTTACATAAATATTATCTTACTATTGTAATAGGGGGTGCATTTTATGTGAATAAAATAGGGTACACAAGTACTTTTGCTGGGGTGGGACTTTTAAATCATCATTAAACAAACTAAGAGTGACCCAAAATCATTTTTTAAGAATAATTCTGAGAAAACATATTATGGACAGCTCTTTTCCACTATACCAGGAATTGAAAATCATGCCCATTCAGAATCTTTTTATTTTCAAAGTATTAAGATAAGATTTAAAGAGTGGCAATTCTGGGAATGAGAACTTATTCCACAACACAAGAACTTCCGTTAGTATTATACTTAAAACTCCTAAAGTTGAAAATCATTGTTCAAACATTCCTTTACATATTTAGGTCCTTTTATTTTTAACAAACTATCGTTTGAAGTAAAAAGCTGTAAGTCTACAAAAAACTTTATTAATAAATTAAACATTTAGATTTTCAAATTGAGTGATATATATTCTATTAAAAATATTTTAAGTTGGTTTCCAACAACCACTATTCAGTAGCATAATTTCCATAAAATTTTATAACATTTTAATCATTTTATATATTGTGCCTTGTAATAGCTGTCAAGATTTAATTAATTTTCTTCTTTATATTTTTAATTTAAGTGAAAACTAATATCTGTTGTTTCTAAGATTGCCGTGGTATTTAAGTAAGTGTTATTTTTGCGTTACATTCTTTTCATTTATCTACATACCGTATCCATGTATATTCTTAGTCACAAATCTTATATTTTCTCTTTACTATGTGTGAGTGCTGCAGGTAGTGGCCGAGTTTAGTTTTTTAGTTGTCCTAAATGTAGACTGAACTGTGTGTTTTTTCTTTAAATTTTGCAATTGATATACTAACCACAAAAACTTGCTACAATGATTAGTCAATTTCCAAGCATGTACGGAGTTTGTAACCATGTTGTATATTGATGGAAATAAATTGTTATTATTATTATTTATCAGCTATTTATTACTTTTATGTAACCTCTCCAAGATTGTTAATTTAATTTTGTAATATTCAGTTCTGATTGTTTACTGACCATCTTCAGTGAACAGTCAACTCTGGACGCAACCAAAATGTTGGCAAAGCTTCCGAGTTTTATTTGACAAGGTCAGAACTCAATCACCTAGAGTAGACAAAAGTTGCAATGACAATGGTGAAAGTCTACCATGTAAGATTGTAAATATCATCTTATTTTAAAATGAGAATATAAAATTAAACACTGCATTTGCATCAGTAAAGTAAAATTGGATGGAACTAGCATAATATTGTCTTCATCAGCCAATAAATATGATTTCTAAGATGTTAGTTCTTGTATGTTAAAACAACTGATTCTTGTTAACTTTCAACAGTTAGCTAATCAGACAATTTAAAATAGCATAAACTACTCCATTTTAAAGTTTAAACATTTCTTACTTCTTGAATTGAAATCATTTATGATCTTACATGTTATAGGAAAGTTACCGTAGTACAAATTATTCACATTATTTTTATCAAAGTAAATTTATTAGTTTGAGTAGATGATTGTTATATAAAGAATAACAAATTTATGTAAATAAGAATATCAATTAAGTAAATTTCCTTATAGGTCATATAACAATATTAACCCTAGATCTTGGTTTCAAGAAGTGAACCAGATTTCCTGCACGTTAAACATGACACTTATGAAAATATTTTTTGAAATATTCCTATCCTAAACCACAGACCTAGAGCTAGAAGAGATGTTGAGTATCAAAATTATGCTGAGGAATATTCACTGTTTAACATTAAGAAACATATTAAAAACATTCAATACATTTATATATATATTTTTTTATTTCAGTAAAGAAGAAGAATATAGAAAACACTTCCAGTTCCATCCAGCTTTCTTCCGCCTTGATTCCTCTTCTTCTGACTTCACGATGGTTATAATTTACCATGCACTAGTATTTAACAATTGACCATTTATAGAGCAAATTTAGTCAAACAATTTGCTGAAGAGTTATTCAATATAAACAATGGCTGTGTTAGATAAACCAAAGGCACTGGGGGAAAATATGCACAATGTATAAATGTATAGAATGTACACAGTATTATTTTATTTTCTTATAATTAAGAAATAAATATTTATTTATTGATGTCGTTTTTTTAAGCCTCCATAAAATCCAAAATAAATTAGTCATAAATTAATATATACTTAATTTCATTAATCCCAGAATTAATCTTTCCCAAAGAGATCTAATACTGGGAGAGCCAGTGGCAGAGCGGGCTAAGGCGTTAGGTCTTAGGACAAGAGTTAGAGATAGCGCTGGTTTGAATCCTGGCTTTGACTGTTAGTTTTTATCAGTAATATTCATCTTGTACTGTGCAGGTTCTCCCCCTTACTCTGTTTGATAAGTTAAGTAAGACAGGATCGGCCTCTCCTTTTGATACAAAAAAGCAGGTAGTTATTGTAATATCTGTTTTAGGGAGGGTTTCAGTTCTATTCCAATCAGAATCATAGCAAATTTTGAAAGGGATCAGCTGATAACTACCAGCTGTTCATCTGTCACTGGGCTATTAGTTAATAACATTTTCTAAGGAATAGTCGATATTAGTTTGATATAAAGACTATATGTGCTTATCTACACTCATTCAAAATCCATATTCATCCATGTCTTGACATGGACGTAACTAGGTATTGGCGGCAGAGGCCTCCACCAAGGGCGTAGGATTAAATATTACATTTTTTATTCATATTTTTGTATGGGATAATAAATTTAAAATGTGTTGAAAATTTATAGTAATATACAGTAGAATTTTAAAAATTACAATATGCTTTGGGCTTTCAACATGATGAAGTAAGTGGGAAGATGCGTTATGAATGAGGAAATTCGATTGTCCTTGATCCAGACAGTTGGCAGTGCTTTTGTCTGTTATGCGCTGGATGGCCAGACAGCTAGCTACTGTCGGTGCAGAAATTATTTTGAACCTGACTTCGAAGGTTGAATACTAAGAAACAAAAATCCAACACACCATTGTTTTGCTTGTTTAATATTACGTTATGGAATATGCATTATCAAATTTTATCTTGTTGGTTAATCATCTTTATCCCAGTAGGAGCAAAAAAGCACCGACATTTTTACTGGTTTTCGCTGTGCATGAACTTACACCTTTTTAACTAAAAAAATTACGAATTTTAACTTTGAATGTAAAAAATGGCTTATCAGTTTTCTAAAACAACGTTTTCTTAGCTTCTATAAGTCGTACAATTCATTACTTGTTCACATTGTAATCCTTAGGGAATGTGTAGTTACGATAAATTACTTTTATATGCGTAAGTAATCAAGTTAGTTTTAAATTGATTTTAATCATACTAAAATAACTTTAAATTTTCCAATTTAAAATCACAGAATTTTCTAATCATATAAAAGTAGTGTATCCTAACTATACATTTCATGAGGACTACACGGTGACAAAGTAATCAATTTTACAACCTCTAAAAACGAAGAAATCATTGTTTTAGAAATTAAAAAGAACATTTTTTTCTTGAAAATCTCAAATTCTGAAATTTATAAACTTATGGAAAACAGTCCTGTCAATTATGTATCTTATTATTATTTAAAACAAACTACGTTTAGACGAAATTTTTTTCTTAAAAGATTTTTAACATTTTTAGAGGTTTCCGACCACGAGAAATCGATTGGCACCGGTCTCCTTATATCAATTGACTTACTTGTCCATATATGGTGGAATTATTATTATCTTTATATATATATATATGTATATATATATATATATATATATATACATATATAATAGAACATGTGTTTGTGTATAGTTACCAATTTATATATTTTGTCAGATTGTTTTTTCAATATCACTGTTTCTATTTACTCCTTATTAAATAATGTGTTTATATTCTATTTATTTTTATTTTCAAAATTAATCAATAAATTCTCTTTTTAATATTTCACTATCTAAAACAAGCAGCACATGGAAAAATATTTTTGGCTCCAAGAATTTTTAATATTATGGGGAGGGGGGTTTCGACCTTGAGAAATCGATTGGGACCAGTCTCAGCCCTGGGAAAATTATAATAGACGTCCAGTGTTATCAACTTCTAGCAGAAAAAAACAATATGGAACCATTTCCACTTCTAGCAGAAAGTGTGGTACCAAACTATAGGTACAGAATGTTTCTTCTAAATCACATTATGCCACTACATTTCAGAAGAGACAACATGGCTCTGTCCCACTCCAAAATAACAAATATACTCAAAAACCCAACATTGGGTAATGTAAACTAATACACCCAAGTGAGTTATGAAATTAAAGGTATTCTTCTCTTAATTAATAATATGCTATCAGATTTTAGAAAAGACTATGTTTATGGGCTCCACTGCCCAATAAACCCCAATTCATAGTCATACTGCTTAAAAATCCTGGTGAGGCCATAGGCCGATCTTCCTCAGAGGTGACATGGGCCTGTAGCAGAGTGCCTTGGTGAGGCTGCAGACCGAACTTACCCCAATACCACTGTACTTGTATAGGTGGGCGGGTGGGCCAATACCACTGTACTTGTATGGGTGGGCCAATACCACTGTACTTGTATGGGTGGGCCAATATCACTGTACTTGTATGGGTGAGCCATACCACTGTACTTGTATGGGTGAGCGTGTGGGTACTAAAAAGATTATTGTACATATTAAATGCTACAGATTCACAAGTGGCAATAATTATAAGTCTATTTTCAATAGTTAGTATACTATTAAGAACTAATATACTCCCTCACGCTGTATAGCATCGACAAATCAACATTTTTTTTACCATTCTGCCAAATTGTTAAGTCCTGATAGCTGGTAGAGCCCTTCTGAAACTACAGTTCACATATATTTTAAACGGGAGTGAGCCAGAGACCGTAGGCTGAGTTCCACAAAGATGCCTGTTGTAGAGTGTCTTGGCGTCGTCGTTGGAGCAGGTTACCCCACGAGGCCGTAATAACCTACAAGGGAGAGCAACAACAAACGATACTCAGGATATGGCTTCTACTTCTTCAGTTTGCAAAATTCACCTGAGCGAAGATTGGTCTCCTGGTACTTGAAATATAAATGCGATTCATTAATATTTCAAGTATTAATATATTACGTAACGCCTTTAGGGGGGAGGGGGTTTTTTGGTAGCGTTAGACACTGTTATGGGGGAGGCTGGGAGTTTTCTACGCGGCGTTACCTAACTATTTGTTTTAGTTCATTCACAAAATTTTGTTTTTTCCAAAAATAAAAGATTTGAAAGTTATTAATATATTCTCCCCCGATTATAAAGCAAACAAAACAAAATAAAAAATTAATTATCATAAATCATAATATGTATGAAAATGGATGACAACAATGGGAAGGGGGGTTGGTGACAGTGTTACGTAATTTGTAAGGCGTGATAGGTTACAAGTTACAAGTTCATTACACGGCAGGGAGGGGGTCTGAAAAGCCCGATTTAAGCGTTAGATAATTTAGGGACAGCCCCTAAACAGAGTTTTGAGTAATAAACGTATAAAGTTGACGACCACTAAAAACTATTTAAAATTTCGATACTCTTTTGTTCCAGAATAAAAATAATTAAAACCTAATACAAATTTAATTCATGCATATGTTATCTTGTACAGTTAAATGAGGAAAAAAATGTTGTGATTGATTTTTCACAGTCCTCTTGTTTCTTAGGAATCAACCTTCAAACTCGAGTACTCATAATTTCTGCGCTGACAGTAGTGTGAAGCGGGGATATTGGTGGTGGTAGCGGTCGATACAGTTCTGCTCAAAGCTATACATTCTTAAAAAGTATCTAAATATAGCATGTCTTAATATAGAAATCAAACTCAGGACATTTTTACCACGCCCGTAACCATAGCTAGTTGTGAACTCAGCTTTAGTAAGTTTAAGCCTGTAAAAAACTACCTGCGTTCACAAACAGGCTAGTCACGCCTAACAAATGTGATACTTCTCTTCAGTCTCCATTGAGTATAAGGCACATGCCAACCTTACCTAATATGATGTAATCAATGAGTTTGCTTCTCTCAAAGCTAGGAGAGTTAAAATGTAAATATCAAAATCAATTTATGCAGTTTCTTGTCTCGGATTCTTAGATATAACTTTGTGCGCATTTTAAGGTGAATATGAATGATTACATGAGTGTGGATGACCTGTGTAGTCTGGTTACTAACTGAGTTGAACTGTTCCTCAGAAAGGGTCATTTATTAATAGCCCGTTAGCTAGGGCAACTAAGGGACCTCCAGATTTACGTCAAACAGATCATGAGCCTAACTGTCTTTTATTGCATACAGTTAAATTGCATATTGAAATTTTTTTATTGTTGTTCTTACAAAGTACCAATGCAATCAAAATATACATTTCTCCCAGAATTAATATATTTTACGCAAAAAAATTAGACTCGTTTTTGTTTAAATATGCACAGATGGGCCTTGTTGTTACGTCTTACGAACTTAAACCTTTTTTTATAGTAGGAATGATGAAATTTATTACTTTCATTACGCAATTTTAATAAGTAAAGTCTAAATACTATTAGAACGCCAGTCCGAAATTTTAGTGAATGCTACCAGAATTGATCGTAAACGAGCCGCTATACATAACAAATGTCAAAATCTTTATGTTAAAATAAAAGAACAGCCTAAACCAATAAAATATAAAGTCTTTTATGAATGCAGGCTATGGATAAACTTATTAATCTACTCTAAAGTACAGTAATTATTTATTATATCAAATTGTGTATTAAAATATCTCTGTTAACAAGGTAAAAACTGCTCTAAAACTTTTAAAACCCTATAATTTGCTCCTAAATTTTTAAGAATTTCTGAGAGAGGACCTCGGATCCCCTTTTTGCGGGAGGGAGAGGGTTATCAGACCTTCTGGAAAAAGTGCAAAATCAAGTGAATTCGCCAAGGGCGCAGCTTAAGTTAGCTACGTCCCTGTGTCTTAAAAATAAATAAATAAGGACTAAGCTATCAAATTGTTAGACTTATAAAAGAGAAGAAAAACCCTAAACTTTTAAATAAGCGTTTAATTTTACAAAAATAAATAATGCGTTAATATCCAATCTTCTTTCATTTGCTTACGTCAAATGTCTACCTGAAACATAACAACATAACACATTATAAAGAGTTACTGTTTATTGACAAATACTTCTAGCCATACATAAAATCTATAAAATAACTCAAAGGTAACTCAAGTTTCATTTGCTTTTTTATTTTCTGTTTTATAAATAAAGAGTATTTCCAGTAGTGACACTCTTTGCCAATGATTCAAAGTAGAGATCTAGGTAAAGATATGCTACAACAAATAGTAAAAAAGAAAAGTTTAATTTTTGTTACTTATTACATGTTTTAACCACTTTATACTACACTGACCAGAATTTGAAGAATCAAAATAAAAGAAAAACGTCTCTCTACTCAAAATCTATAAGTAATCATAGAACATTTATAATACGATTTTTTCATGAAGTTATGAAGTATTACATTTTCTATTACTTTTAAGTTTCAATTTTTGTTCCTACTTTGTTTATCTACATCTTTTTGGCATTTTTATTTTGAGTACTAATATTGTTAATGGACTGCGGGTCCAAACCCAATGAGCAAATTTTATATGAACCTCCTGGGATTTGAAACCGTGACATTCTGCATATGAAGCAGAAGCACAATGCATGTACAGTAATACAGAGAGGGCATAGACTGTGGTGAAGCCGGCCATCACAACCGAAATGGCACCCAGCTTCACTTACTCGTAGAACGGAGCATAGAGCGCGTAGTCGGCATAGGATATCAATTCATAGCTTACATATATGTATTTAACTTATGCTTTGTTGGACAGTTATGTAAAGGTAACAAGTCTAACGATTGAGTGAAAAAAAAATCATTAGGTGATTACATAAACATAACGTGCGGTGGTTTTACTTCTGCCACTTTACCACATCATACAAAGAAAAATAATTTTCCTAGAACCAAATTCCTTTGATATTATGAAACCTCAATTAAAAACCTAAAATTTTCTTGCTGAAAAACATTCTCTGACAGAAAAATTTAAAAAAATTGTTGTTTAATAACTTTTTCTTGTCATTTCAATTTTGTAATTGGTTTGCTTCTATTAAAAATATTATTACAAATAAAATGTTCATTATAACAAAATTATTTTATTAGATTGCACATTATGAACCCATGGACTAAACATATGCTTATTTTCAACATATTATTTGGTCTCTAAATGGCTCCATTCTTAATGCAAACAAAACACTTACTTTAATTTTTGTGCCCCATATGGCGAGACATTAGAAAGTCTGGCCACTATCAAGATGGCGGACCCGGCTTTAACTGCTCCTATGGTACGACTTGCCGATGCCTACTCTAATTGTATTACATGCTCTGTGAGTAGAAGTGCTAACCACTAGGTTAGCAAGAGACCTAATTGTAGAGCAACAATAATTGTAACTGAAATAGTATTAGGATTGAAAGAAACAAACTTAAAAGAAATGTAAATAATTATAGAGGGGTTAACTGTCTTACAATATACAATAAAAATGTATTATTGTATACATCATCTTCATAATCATAATCATATAACTGATCTGGACTGTAGTAAGACTAAGACATCTTGTTAGTTCTTGTATATTGTATGCGTATTCACCTTTACTTGTTATCTCTTGATGTAGAGGAGACGATTACAACAACAGCGAGTGATAAGACGATGTTCCTTGCAGGAGTTTGCGTGTAGAAAACTGCAGTCTGCCAGATGGCACTGAGGGGGCAACCCTTCTACACATATTTGGATGTTTAATAGATTTAAGGGCAATTTAAACATATTTTAAATAATTATTTATAATACAGAAAAGAAAAATACTTCTAGATTAAATGTATCATTGTATTCTACTCCCAGATAGCACCACAGCTTAATTCAAGCTTTAATTTCATTTGATATTCATTGTAAGATTAATCAACTTGATGAAACAGTTTTTTTGAGCTTTGCTGTCAGCTTGAGACATTGTGGAGTTTCAAGCTTGGAATAGACTGTAAAATAGTGTGTTAATCAAACTTCGATGTTTAAGTAAAGCTGGATATCAACTTATATATTGTATTGTTCCAACTTTAAAACAGCCTGTAAAATTGAACCGTTCAGCTGGAAGTAAGCTTGATGACAATTTGTTGTTCTATCTGGGATAGTATATTCATGGAAGTATGTAATATCTACATGAGGGAGTGTGCTTCCTCTAACATTGTTTAATGTGGTCATGGAAGTCATCCTGAGACAGGTAAAAAACATAATAGGGGAAAATTGGTAGAATGGGCATATTAAGAGAATAGGAGAGGACAGACTACCAAGGAAAATGGAAGAGATAGGAAGTTTAGGAAGAAGACCAAGAAGTAGATGAATTGACGACTGAGATAAGATGTGAAGAGAAGAGAACCCAACTACCATTTGGACTGAGGTGTGTGAGGAGGAGCTGTGGAGAGACAGTGATAGGTAGCTGTTAGTGAATACCTAGACCCAGGAACCAAGAATGAACTGAACAGGAGCGGATATGTATATATGTAATATCAATTTTAATATAACTATCAAATCATTGGTATACCGTATAATTTGATAACAATATACAAGGTGTTACAAAAAAGGTGGGGATGGCTTTGCATTTTCAGATTCTATGTGTAATTCTAAGCTAAAAATAAAGAATAATATTTTTTCAATTTCCGCTTTGTTTAGCAGCTAGGCGCCATTTTGTTTTTTTTTTCGTAAAACAATTTATATCTTTGTTGTTATCCTTACAATTGTTACAAAACTCGGTAAATGGGTTCATGTTAGAAGGTAGTATTGATAACAAAATATTTTTAAATTATCTTGATTATGTTCTAAATTTATCTTAATTATTTTAAAAATTACAGCCATTTTCTTTTTATTTTAACAAATATTAAAAAAAACCACTGGTTTTATAAAAATTGTGTAAGACACAAAACAGTGTTTAAATAACTTTACCTTTCCAATGATACCTCATTTGTAAACATCGGTTATGAAATAACAATTTTGTGAACTAACATTAATTCACAAGCAGTTCAAATATTGTCAAATTAGTAGCCATTTAGTTTGCATATGAGTTAATGTCTATTCTCCATGTTAAGGTGATTTTTTTACATCCCCAGTTAAGTTTAATATGTCACTTAAAAGATATTTTAATGGAGAATGATGACCAATATCGATTACTGAGCGAACATGAGTCATTGTGTAATATAGAATACTGACCCTATCCACGAACCCTTGGCTACCTACAGACCTGGGTAGTAGCTTGTGTTGGTGTATACAGTTAATTTATATTTTTTCAGTATAATGAAGCAGACTTATGTTTATCAGACCATAAACCAAAATACACTAAATACTGTATTTATCCTAACTCCCAACTCCAAATGTAACATAATATTTATAGAGTAGTTCATAGCTTTTTATACCTTGGGGACTCAGGCAGCAGCAAGCATCATGGAGGAGCTTGTCACTACAGTATGGGAAGACACTGGAGTCACAGTACGGGCAGTCTGGTTTGTGTTGCTTAGAAACACCCATCACTACCAAGTTGTCAGATACGGGTTGAGCGACAGGCAACGGTACAGGCACCACTGGCACCGACACCAGCTCTGAAAGAAGACATAATGAGTAATATGTTAATAAAATTCTTAATACCTATTCAATGTGTGTTAGTTTTCATGATTTAACAACGTTGCTACATAAAGATACTAAATTAAAAGCACCTAAATTAAAAGGTACACATCTTGCGATTAAGTTATAAGAGGAGAGATAAGGAAGGAGTGTTGCGACTGCAACTTGATAAATATAGACTACCAATGTACTTATGGGGGTAGGGGTTACAATCATCAATCTATCAGCTGGTGAAATTGTAGGGTACATTGATGATAACCATCTCACCCACCCACTTTATAATATCAGTCTGAGAGTCCACCCAACCTAACCTAATCTAGACTACAGTAGTAAGAGCCCACCAGTTCACCACACCCTTACACTAGTTTATTACAATACTAATTTTGAATTCAACACACTGACTCGCCCCAGGATATGACTACTTTCTGAGCTAGCCCACACCCCTCTTCCGTGCCCTGCCACCCACCCATACATGTACAATGATAATAACTCTAATGAGAAGATGAGTCATTCGTTACCCACCCACTAAAATTACTAAACAAATTTTATCTTAGTAATACAAATCGGTCAATTGGATTTCGATCTCAGGTATGTTCATTGTTCAGAAACTGTTAGGGGGCCTACTATTTATTATTGACTAATGATAATGGATCTGAAATCGATATGGCAATAATAAATTTGGATTCTTATTCATTATTCATTTCTAAGACGCCGATCGTAGAGATATGGGCGAATAATATGAGGGGCGAGTGAGTGTGATGAGCGTAGATGAATGAGTGTAGTCATTGTTACTATCTAAGTTCGACTTAGCTCAGAAAGGACTATTTATTAATAGCCCAATAGCCAGGGCAACTATGGGACCTTCAGATTTACGTGAAATCAAAACCACGTAGTGTTGATCTGATTGTCAGCTAACTGACAAGTCTGACACTCAGTTCTCTTCCATACACAACATCTGAACATTGACTACAATCCAACATGAACACCCCAAACTTCTCTAGTAGTGTTCATGCCGATGGCAACCATTGAGCGTCAGTATTAAGAGGACCGAGCATGGAATATATCGCCTACAATCTCCAAAACACTTTGTTCCCAGGTAGCTGGGTTACAGCACTGCGCCACCAGTGCTGACCTTTTTTTTACCTCATTCTTACATATGAGACGCCGACGCAACTTTGTGCGTATTTTATTAAAAAAATGAAAATTAAATGTAAAATTATGTATAATCTATATGTGAAGAATGATAATTTATTGGCAAAAGAATCTTACAATATAGCTATTAAAAACTATAAGAAGGATATTACTAAAGTGAAAAAATTAATTATAATTCTAATTAAATTAAATTAAGTGATAACAAATGTAAAATGTTGTGGAAAATTGTAAAAAAATTATCGGGAATAGATATAGATACAATTGTGATACCTTCAAACGTATCTATTAATGGTTTTAATGAACATTTTACAAAAAGCATTGAAAAACTAATAAACGATATTCCTGATGATATCAACAATAATCGTAATATACCGGGTGTTCAAAAAGTCTGGAAACCCCTTAATATTTTTTATATTAATAAAAACAGAACAATGAAACTCTAGGATTACATTTTTACTGTAGTTACTGACTTTTTAATCGTTTTAACTGACCTTTTTCGCTTTAGGGGGACGTCCTGGCGAGGAAATCTGAAAAATCTTAAATGTAAGCATAGGTCGAGTTATACCTCATTTTAAAGGCCATTGTTAGAGAAACACATTGCCGCAACCCCGACTGAAAAATGTACATTCGTTTGGAAATAACAACCTCTAAAAGTTTGGTCTCATTGGAACTTTGAGAGGCTGCTATTTCCAAACGAACAGTCCTTTTTCAGTTGAGATTGCGGCAATGTGTTTCTCTAACAATGATACTTAAAATGAGGTATAACTCGGCCTATGCTTACATTTAAGATTTTTTCAGATTTCCTCCACAGGACGTCCCCCCAAAGTGAAAAGGACAGTTAAGATGGCCAAAAAGTCAGTAACCACAGGGAGGAAGTAATCCTAGAGTTTCATTGTTCTATGTTTATTAATATTATATAGTAAAAACTAAGGGGTTTCCAGACTTTTTGAACACCCTGTATATATCCAAAACTGTAAAAAACTTAATAGTCATTTTAAATTTGAACATTTGAAAGTCAAAGAAGTATTTGAATGTCTACAAAATTGAAAGCAAGTTCTTGTTTGGATATGTTTGGGATAAATACGATGATAATTAAGTCAGCTTCAATTGAATTATGTGAAGTACTAATATGTCGTTTTAATAATTGTACTGATCAGAATATTTTTCCAAATTTATTTAAATTAATTAAAGTAATACCAATACGCAAAGGTGGTAAATTTGAATACACCAATTATAGACCAATTTCTTTACCACGTCTTTCGAAAGTATTTGAAGTATAAATATGTAGACAAATTACAGATTATTTTGGAAATCAATAACTTTTTTCTAGCAGACATTTTATATTTAGAAAAGATCACTCTACAATTGACACAATTTCTGCTCTTGTAAAAAAAACAATCCATAAAATTGAAAATGGAAAATGAATTTGCTTCAGGTCTTTTGATATGACTAAGGCTTTTAACACAGTTTCATTTAATATTTTATTATCTAAATAAATTATTATGGATTTGATAAATCATCAGTGAAATTAATGCAGTCTTTTTTAATAAATACAACAAAACAAGTGGAACTAAACAGTAATTACTCTCTTTCCAAAGAAGTTAAATTTGGAATCCACAAGGCTCTTCTTTAGGTCCTTTACTTTTTAATATTTATATATAAATGTTATTGTTGAAAATTGATATCTAAAAATTTTGAATGCTTTTTGTATGCTGATGATTTGGGATTGAATATCAGTGGAAACACTTGTAAAGATGTAATAGAAACACTTTCTTTAATAACAAATAAATTAAAACCGGTGCATTGCTAACAAACTCTGCCTCAACATAAATAAAATTCAAGATATAGAAATAAATTTTTCAAATAAAACAAAAAAATTATTAGATATATAAAAACCATTGAAATTTCTAGGATTTATACTGGATAGTAATTTAGATTGACAGAATCATACTAACAATATTATGAAAAACATTAACAAAGGAATTTATTGTTTAAAGAGACTAAAGAAAAATGTAACCGGTGATGTTCTGGTTCTAGTTTACTATGCTAGTTAGTCAATTAAGCTATGGTACACATTTATGGGGCCAATCTTTGAACATTAAGAAATTATTTATTATAAAAAAAAAAAAAAAACGCATTACGATTAATCTGTGGAGTAACGCAGACTACTCATTGTAAGCCATTATTTACAAAATTAAATATTATGTCACTTCCATCCCTTATAGTTTACAAGTCACTTCTCAACATACAAAAATATTCAATAATATTAAAAAAAACTCAAATGTGCATTCCAATAACACCAGAAATAATAATAAATTGGAAATCAAACAATATAAATATCACAAATCACAGAAGAACTTCATCTACATAAATGTAAAACTGTACAACTCTTTGTCAGCTTATACCCAACATTAATATTATAAAAATTTCAAATCAAGATTAAGACAAATTTTAACAGAAAATTGTTTATATAAAATTAAAAAATTCTTTTTAATAATGAAGAAAACTCCTGCAGTACTATAATTTGTTATTCACTAATATATTTTATATTATTATATATTATTTTATATTATATACAATTTTATACATCAAATGACGTCAATAAAGTACCGTATTATTATTATTTAAGGCGAATATGAAAGATTACATGAGTGTACGACTACTGTGGTTGACCTGTGTAGTCTGGTTACTAATTGAGTTCGACTGTTCTTAAGAAAGGCCATTTATTAATAGCCCAATAGCCAGGGCAACTAAGGGATCTACAACTTTACGTGGAACTCGAACCACATAGGTTTAGTCTGATTTTCAGCTAATTGACAAGCCTGATACTCTGTTCTCTCCTCTACACAATATCCGGACACTGACTACCACCCAACATGTACACCCCAGATTTCTCTATTTGTGTTCACGCCGATACCAACTATAGAGGGAGGCCATTAAGAGGCCCGAGTACAGAACCTACCACCTATAACCTCCACAACACTTTGTCCCCCAAGTAGCTGGGCTCCGGCATGGCTCATTGCTAAGTTAAGATTCCGTACGTCAAATTCGGGAAAGAGTTTGGACAGAGTAAGTTTTGAGCTCCAAACGGCTTCCACAGGAAATACAGTTGATACCTCAGTCATGTCGACTGATGGAGCTAGTACGCTAGTACCCAGTGATAACGAAACGTGCCTGTAAACAATAATAACAATCAGCTGTCGAGTTAGAGTTGTGCGAGAAACACTGATGAAAATACTTTTATCTTGTGGAAAGAACATGTCATAGTATCTTAAACGTTATTTGCACATTCTTAATGAACATTTAGTTTCAGTTTAAAATAACGAATTACGAAACGATACATGTTATTTGACTATATTTGTTCTTGTAATAAGTTAATTTCATCACATTTGGTGAGCAACTTACTGAAAGTGGCTTGAAAGAGTTATTGAAATCGCACTACGATTGGTAGCGGTTCACACGAAGATTCATCAATCCATTTGCATTTCATAAATAAATAATAAATAAATATTTTATTGTAGAAACATTTCACAAAATGTATTACAAGTGTCAATACAATTATAACTAATTAAAAATAAGGAATTATCTACTCAAAAACCAATTCAAACAACTCTTCTGTATTATACAGACAATTTTTAGTAAGTAAATTCTTAATTTTATACTTAAACTTATCAATAGGCAGCATTTTATAATCAATAGGAAGAAAATTAAATAATTTAAATGATACATACATAAATTTTTTTTGTGTTTTGGTATAATTACATCTAAAAATACTTAAGTTATTCTTAAATCTAGTACAATAGTCATGAGTATCACCAAGTTTTTCTCAGGTTACATAATTTTCTTTGGCGTACATTAGACATTGATATACAAATAAGGAGGGAAGACTCATTATACACAATTCAATAAAACTAGACTTACAACTACTGCGGAAAGAAAGGTTACAAATTAATCTAATAGCTCTCTATACTGTAGTACGAATGTATGGACCCGCAATTTGGTGGGTAACATAATATCGCAAGTTACTCTTAAGCTCAACAAAATATCGAGTCCATGATCTAGTAAATTTCGAATTTGTCATTACTTACGTCAGTTGATATTCGTTCATCAATCTGGTTAAAATCTGAAGTGTAATATAACAATACGAGTTTCAAGTATTCAATTTATGGGGAATAAATATACATAATAATAACCATTCCATTTATAATTTTTTATAATCTTTTTAAATTTGTGTTTTGTAACGTTGAGCTGTTTGTATTCCTACCAACATGTATAAGCTAACGAAAAACTATTCTAAAGGCATAAACAGTATATTTTAAGAGTTAATTAATTGCGTCGTTAAAGAAAATACTACGCTTCATATATTTGGTGTCCACTAAGTGTTAGAGTGGTATTTGAAGAACATCTATTTTTGTTAAGGTTAAAGACCTTTAGAAAAAATGGAATGCGTTTATTGGACATGAAGAAAATTATATACACTGTCGAAAAGGATGTAAAAAACTCAAGTTCGACTTATTAACCAAGTTAGGCATGATAATTTAATTTGTACCTTAAAAATATAACAACAATACAACAAACACATTTAACTATAAAAAATTATACAGCACAGAGAACCAGTGGAGGCACGAGGTACAGACTCGCGTACATAACTCTATTAGAGACGCTACTGACACACAACCACTTCCTGTTTACCTGTAATATCTACTACCCTACCTGCACAGGGGATGGAAGGTCCTACACTCGCCAAGGAGAGCCTAGAGGTGAGAAATAGTCCCAGGCAAATGGCCAGAGAGGCCACAGACACACAACCCTTTCCTGTTTACCTGTAATATCTACTACCCTACTTGCACAGGGAATGGAAGGTCCTACACTCGCCAATGAGAGCCTAGAGGTGAGAAATACAGTCCCAGGAACAGGGCCAGAGAGGCCACAGACACACAACCCTTTCCTGTTTACCTGTAATATCTACTACCCTACCTGCACAGGGAATGGAAGGTCCTACAGTCGCCAAGGAGAGCTTAGAGGTGAGAAATACAGTCCCAGACACATGACCAGAGAGGCCACAGACACACAACCCTTTCCTGATTACCTGTTATATCTACTACCCTACCTGCACAGGGGATGGAAGATGCTAGACTCGCCAAGGAGAGGGGCAGAGGTACGAGGTACAGTCTCAGACACATGACGAGAGAGGCCACAGACACACAACCCTGTCCGTTTACCTGTAATATCTACTACCCTACCTGAAAAAGGGATGGAAGGTCCTTACACTCGTCAAGGAGAGCATAGAGGTGAGAAATACAGTCCCAGGAACATGACGAGAGAGGCTACTGACACACAACTACTTCCTGTTTACCTGTAATATCTACTACCCTACCTGAAAAAGGGATGGAAGGTCCTACACTCACCAAGGAGAGCATAGAGGTGAGAAATACAGTCCCAGGAACATGGTCAGTTAGGCCACAGATACACAACCCTTTCCTGTTTACCTGATATATCTACTACCCTACGTGCACAGGGGATGGAAAGTGCTAGACTCACCAAGGAGAGGAGCAGAGGTACGAGGTACAGTCCCAGACACATGACGAGAGAGGCCACTGACATACAACCCTTTCCTGTTTACTCTTAATATCTACTACCCTACCTGCACAGGGGATGGAAGTTGCTAGACTCGCCAAGGAGTGCATTAGAGGTATGAGTTACAGTCCCAGACACATGACGAAAGAGGCTACTGACACACAATGCTTTCCTGTTTACTTGTAATATCTACTACCCTACCTGCACAGGGGATGGAATTTGCTAGACTCACGAAGGAGAGCAGCAGAGGTACGAGGTACAGTCCCAGACACATGACGAGAGAGGCTACTGACACACAATCCTTTCCTGTTTACTTGTAATATCTACTACCCTACCTGCACAGGGGATGGAAGTTGCTAGACTCGCCAAGGAGTGCAGCAGAGGTAAGAAGTTCAGTCCCAGGCACATAGCGAGAGATGCCACTGACACACAACTCTTTCCTGTTTAGCTGTTATATCTACTACCCTACCTGCACAGGGGATGGAAGGTGCTAGACTCGCCAAGGAGAGGAGCAGAGGTACGAGATACAGTCCCAGGCACATGACGAGAGAGGCCACTGACTCCTAACTGACTCTGACATTGGCATAGGTATTAGCATCAGGACGTTGGCACAGGACCGGTTGTTCCACTGCTGCTGGGTGTCGTGACCTTCTTTTGGCACTTTTCTCCTTTCTCCTACTTTGATCTGATACTAGATTTCTTTATAAAAATTAAGAATATAACATCGACCTGAATCAATTAGAAATTGTGCTAAGCTAGCCTAAAATTACCAAAAAATTATTTTAATTTGATATATCTAACGTTGGAAAATAAATTATCCATAACACGCGTCCAACGTTAATAAAATATAGAACGATGGAATGTCCAATAAAAACTAAACTACCAATAATAACTTCTCAAGTTGAAAATTAAAATTTAAACTCTAGAAATGATAAAACATTAAATTACCGGATCACAATAAAATACAATTCAGTACAAATATTATAGTGATCTAAGTCGATAATCTAATTTTTACATCAAACTATCATAGAAGGACACTAAGGAATAATACTGATTGATTCACTCACCGATAGTAAACATTCAATATTCCCATTTTTTTTGTTTTACTTCTACTTTCTGAAGCAAAAGAAAGTTTAAAAAAAAAATAAATAAAAAAATAGGCAAAATAAGGTTCTTTCGCCTGTACTCAACACTAATAGAGTATAATCAATAAAACATAGCGCTGGGGAATCATAAGTGCACACGTCATATTTTATTATGGATGTTGAAACTCGGTGATTATTATTTATCGGGGTACAAAATATCTAAAATGTTGAAAATGTAAAAATATTTAGTACTTATTTATATATTCTTTAACACACCAATCTTCGAGATATGGGTTAACCTTCCGTCGGGCGCATTCGTTCCATAACGTGAGAGAGCGCACACGGAGGTAACCTTCGGGATAGAAAAATTAATGAAAACAATTCATATTATTGTTATAAATGAATTTTATTGTACTTAAATTGTATAATAAGTGTAGTATTACAAATAAATCATGAACTGATAGGAATTATCCCTTTTATACATTAATTAATATAATTAGGTATATGTATTGTCAAAAAAGTTAATTCTCCAAAATAGTTATAAGTTTATCTAAACAATAATACTTTTAAAATATTAAAATCATAAAAAATATTATTACTAGTCATTACAAATATATACTTAAACAATTAGTTATAAGTTTCAGAATTATTTCCTCAAAATAACATTGTTCATTACATACTTGAATTACTCATCACCATTCTCCTCCTCTGGATCTGTAATGTTTTCGACACACTCGACACATTTTGGTGGGGCTGTATGTTCACGGCACATGAAAAATTTACATTTGCAGCATCTTACTTTGGAAAGTCTATTTTTTTCCCAGTCGCATTTGAAACATCTTGATGATGTAACATCATCCGTTTGTGGAGGTTCTATATCCATGAGGTCACAAATTCTTTTCTTGGCAAACGTAGGAGTACTTTTTATTGATAGCCTTGATTGCATGTAATCCTTACAAAGATCTTTAGCCAGCTGCATCAAAAATTGTTTTCTCTTCATATTTTGTTCTTCACAGTTTTGCTTCAAGATGATGAAGCTGTTCAATGCTCCAACATCCATCAGCGTGTAAAATAGTCGCATTGACCATCTTTTGCATATCCTAGCAGTAGAATACGACTCCTTATACTTATCTACTGTATCCACTCCACCTTTGCTGGAGTTGCAGAAAAGTATTATATCAGGTTTCTGAAAAGTTGGTGAATTGGGATCCTGATCAAGGTTGTCGTCGTCGTGCATTGACGATAGTAGTATTACATTTTTCTTTTTATTGGAGACGTAGGACACTATAGTGCATTCTTCTTTGAAAGCAAAAATTGATCTTCCTACTTTCCGGTCTTTGATGTTCAAAAACAAGTTGGGAATTTCTTTCTTGTTTTTTCTCAAAGTTCCAACTATAGTCAGACGATGGTCCCTTAGAAGATCAACACAAAGTGGAACTGACGCAAAAAAATTGTCTACTGTCACGTTTCTTCCAGAACCAGATATTCTTGCAACCATTCGTTCAACAACACATTTTCCCGAGTTATTAACTTGGAATGGGCCTTCTGGCTGGGTACCTGTATAGACCTCAAGTTTTGAAGTGTAAAATGACCTAGCACAAGTTAAAGCATACACTTTCAGTCCATATTTGGCTGGTTTGCTTTTTATAAATTGGCGGAAGCTGCACCTTCCGCGAAATGACTCCAGCATTTCGTCGATTGTGACAAACTCACTGAGTCTATAGTTTTTTTCACATTTTTCCACAAAATCTTCAAAGAGGTCTCTGATAGGAGCTAGCTTGTCCAAAATCATTCTGTCTCCTCTGGTGTTGATGTCATCAAATCTTGTCGCACGCAGTAAGTATTTAAATCTTTTCAGGGACATTGCGCACCGAAAAAACTCTACTCCAAAGCCATCAGTCGACCAGAGGTCTTCTAGAATTTGGTGGGATGATCTCCTGCCACATACAATATTCCAAAAACTGCTCTCATCTCTTGTGCTGTTGTTTCTTTCGCATCTCTTTCTCTACTAAGATTATCTCTGTTAGCACGAATCCAAATATTTGTATTTTCTACTATGCAATTTACCATTTCATCAGTAAAAAATAACGACCATACTTCAACAGGTGTTTTAGCATTTTTAGCAATGTTCTCTACACAGTTCATTCTTATTCTTAAAATATTCCTACCTTGGTTTCTTGAACGTTTTGGTTGTGCATCCCACAGCAAATCTCTGCTCTTACTTATGTAAGCAATTCTTCCGTCAATTCTTTGAACTATATCGTTCTTCTTTCTGATTGCGAGAGGCAGATTTTCTAAATCATCAAAGTCGCTATAATTATTTAAATTATTTTCTGTTGACTCTTCCTCTTCAATCTGCGCATTATCTTCAGCGTATTCCATTTCATCATCTTCAGAACCATCTATATTGTCATCTTCTTCATTATCGCCTGCAAACAGTTGCCTGACAAATGAACCGGTAGGTCTTTGTTCTACAATCTCCATCTCCTCTCTTTCCACACTCATAAGAAGTCTTTGTAGTCTCTCTTCCTCCATTATAAAATATATACACACTATTTGCAGCAAATAGTGTGTATATATTTTATATATAAATGTATATATAAATATAGGTTTTAAAAAAACCTATATTTAAAGCAAAAAAAAAAAAAAACTATATACAGCAACAAACTAATAAAAAATGGTCAAATCCTTTGTACAAAATATATACAACGTCTAATATTTTACTTCACACCATAACATGCACTTTGGAGAAAGTTCCGGATTTTACAAACACAGTAGGGCGCACACGGAAGTAGACTCCGGACGGACAGTAACGCGGCAAGGCGCACAAGGAAGCAACCTCCAGGTAGCTGCGCGATACTCGACTAAGGCTAAACCAGACTGTCTAAAGGGGTGGCGGTTGTGACAAATAATTCTTGGAAGGGAGCTCATGAAGTACACCAACGGATGGCGCTGCAGACCGCAAGTGATAATTTAAATTTAGAAATATTTAGCCACACGGAGGTAAACTCCGTGATGCACCCGACGGAAGGTTAATATAGATTTTGAATAAGTGTGATGAGTGTTGATGAATGAATGTAGTCATTGTTACAAACTAAGGCCGACTAGACCTGATAAAGTCTCATTAATTTAATAGCCCAATGACAAATGAACAGCCGGTGATTATCAGCTGAACATTTGTAATGACTCTGATTGGGATCGACCTGAGAACCTTTAAGCCCCCCATACACGGGCGAGCATGTTCATGAGCCTGCTGGCGAACCTGCTCGCGAACATTCTCGGCGTTGCTCACAGACGATCGAGCATGCTCGCGAACATTCTCGGCGTTGCTCACAGACGATCGAACATGCTCGCGAACACTCTCGGCGTTACTCATAGACGATCGAGCATGCTCGCGAACATTCTCGGCGTTGCTCATAGACGATCGAGCATGCTCGCGACATGCTCGGCGTTGCCCACAGACGATCGAATTTGCTCACGAACATGCTCGCCGCCGTTCTTACATTTTTCTACCAGTTCAAAAGTTCATTTCTTAAATGTTTATTAGAAAAGTTTCGACTTTTCACGTCCCATAAACACCACTGTTCCCGATAAAGTTCTATATATTTCGTTCAGAACTGTTTGTTATCGCTGAACGAAATTTTACTATTATTAACTTATAAAACACACCAACAAGTTCCACTCTAACTGCACAAGCGACACGTCGGCACTGCTTCTTCAACAAGAACACACTGAGCCGCTCCCTCCGGAAGTGTTGCGAATTCAAATAAAGGAAATTCCCACGGACCAAGGGTTACCTACGAAAATGCTCGCGATCATGTTGGTTGTCCCACAGACGGCCGAGCATGTACGTGTTGGGGCTTGGGCTCTCCGGGTCCAACGAGCCGAGCGCTGAGCCGAACATGCTCGCTGGTTGGAATGCTCGTTGACCCCACACACGGACGAGTATGTTCGCCGCCAACACCGTCAGGAGCATGCTCACAAACATGTTCGCCCGTGTGTGGGATGATTTAGCTTGTGAAGCCTGGCCTATTGATACTGGCCTACTGAATACAATACTGGCCTATTGAAGTATTCAATTCTTCTTCTGAATGTGAATGTTAAGTCTGGTTTTTGATAAGTAAACATAAGCGAGCCTCACTCTACTGGAAGGCAAATTGTCTCATTTACTATTATAACACTTTTAGTTTTGAAATATTCGAACTACTAACAATAGGTTTCATTTGAGTATGATGCGTTTATGAGTGCATGTAGTCTTTGCTACTAAATAAGCCTGACTATTTAATAGAAAGTGTTATTAATTAATAGCGGAAGAGAAATCTACAGTCGTTGTTTATCAGCTCATCCCTTTGAACATTTGTTTGACTCTGAGGTCGAACTGAGAACATTAAACTTATGAGGTTGAGTTACCTATCGAAATCCACTCATTACTAGAAAAGTATGTGTTTCAAGCGAACTACTATAAAAACCAATATGGCTGCTGTTTTGGAGAAGCACTTAATTTTTCAAAATACATTCGAGAGGGCCATCATCTTGAATCCGAAATATAAGAAAAACAGTGGTCCTATAAGATATTGTTACATAAACACAGCACCTAGGAATATTAAATATTAGATCGAACAATTGACACGCTACAAACCTACCCTAAACATCAAAAGGAAACTATTCTTAACAAGAAACACAAGAAAATTAGCATACAGTTAACAAATAAGCAATAAATAATAACTGGTTTACAACATACCCAGCGCAAAATGTGAATTGTAGGTCCTTATTATAGTATATAAACTATACACATTTGCAGTAAAGCGTTAGGAGAAAGATGAATAAAATAATACACAATAACTATGATCAAACGGAATAACGTATTAATTTAAATAAATAAATTAACTAAAACTACTAACATAATGGAACAAAACATATAGAATACACTATTTTACAAGTCTGTGTGACCTATACACAAGAGCGCCAGCAATGAAGCTAATAAATGAAATACATTGAGTGTAGCAGGACGAACAGGTATGATACAGTTTTATCATTTCAGTTGGGTTTGAGGGCAACCAGTTACAACCATCTTTAGTGATTATTATATATCAATTAATTATACTGAAACAATCAAATGGCAGAGCTCATTGTTATATTTTTAACCATTACTGGTAGGTTATGAAAATCGGGACGTATGGTTACAAATTGTACAAATTTTAGCATATGGAGAGGAGGTGTGATGTGAATGAGGGGTGGGATCAATATTATGGAATATGTATATGGGTGGGCGGGTGGGGTAATTTTATTGTATGTATATATGGGTGGGTGGGGCAGTTTTATTATTTGTGTATATGGGTGGGTGGGTGGGGCAATTTTATTGTATGTGTATATGGGTGGGCGGTTGGGTCAATACCCCACTCTACCTGACGGACTGATCATATTGAATGTCAGTCAGTCAGTCAGTGATATTTGGCTTTTATATATATTGGCTCGTACGTATGGTATTGTACGTGTATGGGTCGAAGGTGTAAAGGAATGGTTCCCCAAATACCAAGGTATATATTCAAAAAGGTATAATTCTATCACCATTGTTCGAGTATGGGTGGGTAGGCATTATTCTGTAATGTTTCTTTTCACAACATGTTTATTGAATTTAGAGACATAGGTTACAGGTGATTTGCTAGAGCAGTAGTGAACCACCACTTAGTGAGGCACGAGCAACTGGCTAGTGATGATATGAAATTGCAAGTTTTCATGAAAACTTAAATGTAAAAGTGACTCTTATTATCTTGATATATTTAACTACAGCATATATCAATTAGTTCAGAATTAAACTAATGGAAATTTAGTTTATTTCTCCAGTCCGACGTTCCCTGTCTCTCTAATTGCGACTATACGTAATAAGTAATCGCGTAACTAAATTCATAGACACAATTTAAACATTTTTTTATTTTGAAGCACTTTAGGAGTGAATTAGTTGAAAATCCTTTAGCGTTCCTAAATCTATTTTAGTTTTATGTTTGTGTTATAAGGCCAGAGAATGTGGATGGTCTCCTGGTTGGGATAAAGTTATCCGTTAAGGAATGGGCAAAGCAAATTATGGACACTTCAAGGAGTCCTGTTCCCTAATTATACAAATTTCTTCTGAGATCGTAAACGTATGGTATAAGCGAACCAACAGGATTAACGGTGTAATTCAACAGTGGGGGGAGGGGGTTACATTAACAATTTATCTTCTTGCTGCTGTCTTCGTCATCGCTGAAGATCAAGCCTTGTTAGTGTCAATGATAGTTAACTACCATTCTAGAACAAGAGATCCGATAATGGACTAGAGACCGAAAGTGTAGCGAGGCCCACCCCGCGCAGGTGGGGGGGTTCGCAACTTTACATTACCTGTGCTGCGTAGCGCTGTTGGTAAATGTCGTTATCCTTGACAGTATGTACATCTCATAGTTCACATTTTTGTTTTAGCTATTCTTTATTTGATATGAATGGTTACTTTCTCCCATATGCGTTAGCGTAGAGAAAGTATTGCGATCGTCCGAAATTTTTTTTACAAGTTGGTCTAAAAATCCATTTTAGCGTCCCCCGAACCCAAAAAGTGTTTTTCTTCTGAAAAAAATGTTGATGTCTGCACGTATGTGTGTATGTTTGTGCACTTCACTGGAAACCAAACGGATGGATCAATTTTTATAAAATTTGGTAGGTATGTGTATTTAGCCATTATCTCCAAACGGGTTTTTCACTTTTTAAAATTTTATTTTTTAAATTTTAATAGGCAAAAAACTTACAAAAATGGAATTTTCTCAAAACAGCTCTAACAATTTTGATTACATTTTCAGGGAAGGTGTGAATCACAATTTAAACTTCTTTAGTAAAATCTGCATGTCTCTAACTTGACTAATTTTTGAGTTATGGCAAAAAATATATTTGGGAATCAAACTGGTAATTTTCAAAGTTTTGATTTTTTAGTGTTTGATATGGAGGAAATGTTTTGCCAATTCTTTGGAATCATTTATTTTTACTTGTTTTTATAGTATACAAAATATATTAATATTTTATACTTAAGATGTAAGTAAGATAGTTGTGTTACCCTAATTGCATTTGCATAAAGAAGTCATTCAATGTATTATATCAGGCCTTTTTACTTTTGTATATCACATAATAATACTGTACAACTGAAAGTGGAAAATTAACGTAAGCATGGTCCTCCAATTAATTTTAATAACAAGTTAAATATGCTTAAATAATTTAAACAACTTGTAAAACATATTTAAACGATACATTGTACACGCTGGGGATTTAGACGAAATATGTTCTTTAAAAGGCTTCGTTATTCCAGTAAATTTAATACCTCTTAATACCGAGATGGCGTCCGCTCAATGCTTGCCATCAACGTGGACACTACTAAAGAGGTCTGGGTTGTCCATGTTGGGTGGCATTCAAGGTTCAGATGTTGTGTAGGGAAGATAACTGAGTGTCAGGCATATCAGTTAGCTGAAAATCAGACCAACACTACGTGGTTCGGATTGCACGTAAAGTTGTAGGTCCCTTAGTTAGCTGGCTATTGGGCTATTAATAAATAGCTCTTTCTGAGGAACAGTTGACCTTAGTAACAATGACTACACTCGTTTATATACACTCATTTGCCCCTCATATTCGCCTATATCTTGACGATCGGCATCTTATGAATGAGTATTGAATAATGAATAACGAAAGTTCGTGGTTTTCTCGGTTCAGTCGTGTCAAAGTGGGCATTTAATGTATAAACATATATTTACTGTACCTAATGAATTGACATGGTCCAACAAGAAGACTACGAATTTGAACACATTTCAATTTCTCTAATGTATGTCTAGAAGACAGAACACTTTAAGGTTATTTGCTGTCTCGATTAGCTAAAGATATTGTGTCTCCACGTTCAATCAAGTCATCAATGATGGATTCACGCCATCGATCGCCGTTGATGTTTGTCCGCACATCGTTCAGTCCGTTACTCGGCAACTGCCGTTCGACAACGAAGAGGATTTCCGCCAACGGAACCCCATAGGTAATGTGTTTGTTAACCATGAACATATATCACTACGAGTACTTGGTAAATAAGACCAGTATTTAGAGAAAAATATCACAATATTTATACGTTAAATGCTTACCTAAGTGTAGATAAAACAATTATTGGAAGATGATTTGTAAGTCTTAAAATTGATTGCTTGTAAATGTTTATAAAAAAAAATTATCAAGAATCTGTAGAGGCTGTCGGCCATGTTGGTTTTGATCCTATAAGAACGACGTTATTTGCGAATCCATAATTTTTCGTTATTTATTGAGCAGATGTTGTGTATGAAGTGTCATCTTATATGTTATCATATTGCTCATTGGGTTTGCTTTTCATATTTTCAATACATACGCCTAGTTTTGAAAAATAGGTGAAAATAAAAGCTTCAAACTAAATATTTTATATATGTTTTCGTATAAAAATAATTAGGAATACGCAATGCAATTCCAATGTGCAACTTCATTCTCAATAAAATGCAATTTGTTTGGAAACAATCCGTTTAAAAATAACTATTTTATTTGGATACGCGTGATCCAATAAAAAACGGATGAACATTGTTCTTATGGGATTAAAACCAACATGGCCGACAGCCCCCGACAGCCTCAGGAGCTGTCTTTTTTATACATCCCTTTTTACGTGAGTAATTTTGTTGTTAAGGTCGAATTGTTACTCGATTATAAAATACATTATTGCAGTAAAATATATTTAAATTTTTCTTTTTGAAATGTAAGTAAATTTTGTTTAGAAATATAGCAGTTTCATAAATATATAAGTTGTGCATAAAATATGTTTGGAAATATTTTTTGCATGCTTTTCTCTGGTGTAAGAAGAATATAATTCTAAATGCAGTATTTAATAGAATAAAAGTGTGTTTCTATGTATAAAAGGTGGAAACAAATTTGGAAACGCTTTCACAACTTTTGTATGACTTGTACATGGTCATGGTTACATAGAACACATTAGTGACATTTCATCTTTTTAGGTAGACGGCCAACGGGGAGTTGAACGAAAATCTTCAACGTAGTAGGTAGTTTGATATCAAATGAAAGGTCTATTCAAGATAAATTAACTGCCGTAAACCGGACTTCGAAAGATTTATCCTTTCCAGAGTAGCTGTCATTTGAATTTCAAAGTAACTAATTTGAACAATATTATTTCTCCGCTATTTAACGGGTTCTGATCAAAAGTAATACTTTATGAAACACAATTATTAAAAAAAAATTAAACTATCAAATTATCTGTGGGAAAAAATAACGATGCTATGAAAGTGTTTCTGTGTTTTTTTCCATCCTGTATATACGTCGTTGGTAGATAATAGCAGTGTTTAAAGTTTAATATTTATTTTTATTAAAGATCAATATTCATGTTAACTTACACTTTTTGAGGTTGAATACAAGAGGGTTGGACATACCATTTGAAATATTTTTCATTTCGTTTCTGTAGCTTTCATCTACCGACAAATATGCATGTCGGTATAATCTATAACTGTTATAAAATTTCAAGAGTTCTATATAAATGAGTGCTGAGAAAATGAGATCTGTGATACGAGAATCATATATAATCATTATCCCTATTTATTAAAAACCATAGAGAAGAAATAAACAGAGGTCGCTTTCTTATGGCCGCAGCGGACACCTTAGTCTCAGTTACAACCATGTACATCACTACTTAAGTCTCAAAATTATGATCTTATTCAAAGATTATTTTTTATTTAATCCGAAATAGTAATTGAAAATTGTCCTTGTCTGTCTTTTAAACAAAAATGTGTTGATCCAAAAATAGTAATAATTACTAGACTTACTACGTTTATTTTTGAGGATTTTGAGGTTAATGAAGAAAGGGACATGACAACAGTGCTTGCCCGGCCGTCCATAGGGTGAACAGAACTAACTACTCTACAACACACGTCTCTAACTCGACACCCATTCAGCGCACTCTTGGATATGACATCTTTTTCTTTATTCTCTGCGGTAAAACACTGATACACAAAATTGCTTTGCAGATTTAATTGACCAAAGGTGTTTTAATGAAATTCCTGACACAAACATTCAGGATGTTAAGGTTTCTAAACGAATAGCTTGCTGCAACAAATTCTGTAAGCCTTAGACGCCATATTTATCCGTTTCAGGATGCTCTGTTTAGGACCCGTTCTCTTGGCGTACTTGACGTGTGTGTCAGCGGCACAAGTCGGCCATTCCATCAATCTCTGTAAGTACTTTAACCTACAAAATGTTGACAGTTTTTCTCTAAAGCTCAGTTCTCTCAAAACCTGTCCACCAGACATAGACACGCACACTTGTTCCTCTCCTCTAACCCCCCTTGTTCACTCAAATTCTAAGGTCCTTCCACATTTCCTCAATAAAAGAAGACACTTTATAGGAATAGTTTATAGAATAAAGAAGGTACTTTATCTTTAATAGTTGATTTGTAGACAGCTTTGAGGTAGGTTATAGCATTGATTTTATACACAAATAGATTTCCCATCCAATGTTAAATTTTGAGTTTCAAAATATCAGCTGTTTTTGTGGTCCATTGTGGAGCGCTAGTGTAGTCCCATATAAATGTAATGCAGTTTAAATCAGCTGTGGTTGCGGGCCACACTAACTAACAAAATTACTGCCACAAATATTCCTATTACATGGTTTATCTATTGTAAGTGTATAATCAAGGGTTATAGTTATATCTATACTACAAAAGCTTTTCAGTAGTAAAAAAGGAGAACAGTAAAGACATATTTTCGGGCTGTGATTGATAAAAGAGCCATTCTAACTGTGCTCCTACTAAGTGTCCTAGATGACAGCGCCAGCTCGGCTTGTCTCTCACTGAGCCTTCTCAGCTTCTCATCTCATGTCTCAAAATTTAGGTTTTTTCATTCAAAGATAACCTTGTTATCTAAACAGAAATAGTGTTTTTAAATCGTATATGTATGGTTCGGCTTTTTAAAAAAGCAAGTTGATCCAAAAATAGTTACTATCAGATCAATATTAACAGACACATCCAATATTCACTTAACTTTTTAAAAAATCAGCAGTTACGTATGAGTCCAATCCTTACATGTCTAAAAATTTGCAAAGAAATTTAACTGACACTCAAAATTATAGCTCAGACATTTACAGTTTAAGTCGCTTACTTACTTGTCTGATTACACACTACATAAACAACACAAGTTAATCTAGTTTATTCCAGATCTGCATTATAGTTTCATTAATGAAATTCTTATTTATAATTTTAAGAGGCTGTCAGCCATGTTGGTCTTAGTACTATTAGAACAAATTTATTGTGAATTCAAATTTTTTGGTTATTTATTGTGTAGCCTTATTAAAGCTACTATTTATTTTTGATATGTTGAACAAACTTAAATGAGAGATTAAAATAAGGCTTCTCTAATGATACAAAATTTTCTTTATTTATCTTCTTATAAATAAATTCAAAACATAAAATTGGTTTCTTCTTAAAATAATAATAAAAATGAAAATAAAAATCTCTTCTTTTATTGACTCAATGGAACATAAATAAATTAAAACAACTCTTCCAAAATAATAAATTAAATATCATCAGACCAGAACCTTTTTTATTCATTTGACTTTTTTAATAAATTTCTTTAAACTTTTAAATAAAAAAATTCAAAATTGTAATACATTTTCTAAATTCTTTAAAATTCTCTAATTTTTCTAAAATTCTTTAAAATTGTCAAAATTGTAATACATTTTCTAAATTCTTTAAAATTGTATAAATTGCTTTAAAATTCTTTAAAATTTAAAATTGTCTCCGGGAGATGTAGCTGTCCTGGAGGTTTCGAATCCAAAAGTGACCACAACGAACATCGACCGGCATTCAACCAATCACTCACACGCGAACAAAAGAAAAATTGCCGCAACGGTAAGAACACCGAAACGGTATAAGTCGCCGTGTACTTGAAAGGATCGCACGTGGTCACACTCAGAAAGATATCGTAGCACTTCCCGAAGGGCCGCACGCTTCGACCTACGGACTTACCCCCTCTTTAACTCTAGAAGCTAAATCAACCAATAAGAACCCTCTAAACCAGGACATCTGAACAGGTAAGGCTCACCAAACATGTTGCCTTCAGAAAACATGTCACATGAAATTGACAGGAAATTAACATACGTGAAAATACTGGTTATTTAACTATTTTATATGGGAAAAAACTACTTTTTATTTGAAAGGGGAAGATTCTGAATTTTTCTCAAAACTTGGAGAATTTATATCGAAAACTGTTGGAAAACAAACCAAACTCCTAAACCTCTCAGTTCTTACAATATTTAACATTTTCTAAATACAATTTTCTAATTTAATTATAATGAAACAATTAACAATTGTTACAATTGACCAGATAATATTATGTATGAGGTGTCATTATAAACGTTATCATATTGCGCATTGGCCTGTTTCATTACCATTCATAACATCAGGCGCACAGCCTGACATTACCTGTTTCATTAGCTTTGCTAAGTTTTGTAAACGTGTTGTAACAATAAAGAATTTGAATTTGAATTGGATTTGCTGTTGATATTTTGAAAAAAAACGCCTAATTTTGAAAAATAGACGAAAATATAAGCTTCAAACTTAATATTTTCTATATTTTTCTATAAAAATAATTAGGAATATGCAAAGTAAATCTGTTCTCGATAAAATGCAATTTGTTTGGAAAAAATCTGTTTGAATATAACTGTCTTATTTAGATACGTGTGTGATTTTGTGTCCAGTTCGAAAATAACATTGTTCTTATGGGATTAAACTAACATGGCGGGCAGACTACGACAGCCTTTGAAGACTCTTAAGAGAAATGTAGGAAAGTAGTTGTTTTCATATTCTGTTGAGGAGTAGAGGGGCGGTTTTAGTAAAGGGTTACAAACACTGACCGAGTAATAGCCGAGTAACTCAAGGCATCAGGATTTTCAGCCTGAGTTAAGATTGCACAAGTTCAAATCTTCATAATTTTAATTCAAGAATGAAATCAACTATAACCAATTTATTTGATAGTGTTCTGCAATGCCTCCTATATTTCAGTTTATGTGACGGAAGCTCGCAACCCTGTAGCAGACAAGGCTGTAGAGGTGGCCCTCAACTATGTCCGACGGAGTTCTCACCTCGGAGTACATGTCGACAGCTTTGTCCAGGTCAGAGCTAACGGACAGGACCCCAAACCCTTCCTCAACTCACGTAAGTAGGAAGTTGTTGATAAAAAAGATTAAAACCTGTTTTAAAACACAGTAAATTTTAAACCTGTCTCACAACTCTTCTTTTAAACCATTTAATGAAATAAATCAACATCAAGTATTCCTTGAACAGTTTGCATGGCTGCATCAAGTGAATTAATATCCTTCCTTTATTGAAGAAAATGGTTATCATAGAAGAGAAACAGCTTCAGAAATAATCAAACAAAAGACCAAAGCTAGTGGTAGTCATGAAAAGTACAGAGGTGTTACTTTATTAAATGTAAAATTTGGGCGAATAAGAATGGCAACTGTAAAGGAATTAACGTTGTTGTCCTTAATACAATATGACTTTTGCAATGCTATATAAAATAAATACATTTAATAACAATAAAGCACTAAAGTAGGAAATCATTATTAATTGGAAAAAAAATCACTAAATAGTAGTGAGGAAAAGCCTTGCCAACACCATACCAGATACAGTTCTTCGATCAGAAACTAAGCTACTTAACTTGGCTTCTTTTTATGCCTTAAAAATAAACAGTTTAATTATATAAAAAAACAACAATGTTATATAAATATAAACCACAATTTTTGTAAGAAGTAACACATTTACACTATTCCTTTAATTAATTTTGCTTCTTAATATACACAGTGTTAGTGGTTAAAAATAGATAACTATTTTGAAATAAAACAAGATTAAAACAATGACACTAATTTCTGAATTTGTATTAAAAATAAATATATCATTCCTTAAAATATTGTGAATACTGTATTTGTAATGATAGGCTTGTTAAATTATTTGTCTACCTCTAACCGTTTCTTAGTGAGAGCTTTAAAAAGTTAACAATTGAATATTGTTGTATTATTACTAGACATTATATCAATACATTTATGTACATAGTCAAGGAAAGTTTAGGTCTCAATAGGTAGGATAAAGCAGTACAAAACTGTAGATCACGTAAATAAATTTTATTTGTTTTAGTCAGTCATACATCAGTTATTTAGATTTATTTGTTGTTTCAAGTGTAACGGTTAGTAGTCAGAAGAATATAGGTTAGTTGGAGACTCAATCAATGAACTATCTATGCTTGATAATAAATATGTGTAATTCTTAACTTCAAGTTATTGATTTATTTTAGTTAGTCGTACGTAATGTTGATCACTGTTTTAAATGTTTTTTTATAGTTCAATGATGTTTTAGGGAATGTTAAATGAAACACGACTTCAAACCAACATATAAAACTTTATTTGTGAGGCCTTTTGACAGATCCAGTTTTGGCACATGCTCTTGTGAATAGAATAAAATTGTAGGGAATCCATTTAAAATAATAATTTTATTCTATAAATAAGTAAATGTGATTTGGGGGGGGGGACGTTTTTGTTCGATCATTCTCAATTGTTCTCTCGTTATGTTAGGACATCTTACATGACTCATCCTTTATAGGAGGCATCAAATCCCACTCTCCCAATATTGTCGCAAACGAATGTCCTTTGAAGTATTATTATGACTGAAAATGTTTTCATAGAATTTGATTATAACGAGACATATTGTGTTATAAAAGGGATAAGTTACCTTTGAAAAGTGTGATTTTTAATTTAATTTTATTGAAAGTAAAAGTGGCTGACATTTTGAACTGAGTTGATGTAGGAACCCCTAGTTAGCAGAATTTAAAAACATTTTAATATGACTAGTCATTAAATTTGAATTTGAACATTTTTTTAACTATTCTTGTTATGTTATATTTTCGTTTTAAGCATAAATATTCGATGCATCCTAAAAATACCATTTTCTATTATGAAATGATCTCTGAATGATTATTTTTTTATTTATTTACATCTAAAATTAAGATAGGATTTTTGGGTGAGGGGGTCTTTGGGATCTCTTGAGCATATGAAGATACTGTCCATAGTGTAGAATAATCACAAGATTGCTCTTTTGTTACAGTGTGTGAGAAGTACAACAATTCCCTTCGTCAGAACAAACCACCCCATGTGGTCTTAGACGTCACGTTAACAGGCGTTATATCGGAGGCAGCCAAGACTTTCACAACAGCTCTGGGTCTACCAACCATATCTGCTTCTTATGGGCAAGACAGTGACATACGGTATGATACCATTTAGGGTAACTTAACTATTTACTGATAACTAATCAAATATCTGAGAAAGTATTGTAAATTTCATTTTACATTTTAAAAACATGGATAGAAAATGAATAGTGAAAATATTGGTCTAGCTTGTAGTATGTGGAAAATTCTTTTAAATATTTAATGAAGTTGTAAACAAAATATTTTCTAGTACCCTAAAGATTATGAGGTAGAACCATACGAGTGGCTGAGCGGTCTAAGGCGTCAGGACTTAGAACCTGAGTTACAGATAGCGCTGGTTCAAGTCCTGGCCTTGACTATTTTATCAATAATACTTGCCTTGTATTGTACTAGTTCTCCCCCTTACTCTATCTGTTAATTTCCTCGCTCAGATCAAAAGTCTATGGGGAACAGGTAGAGTAAGGTTATAGAGGAGATCGGCCTCTCCTTCTAAAAAAATGTTCTCTTATTAATTTATTGTTTGTTTGGACTAGACGCTATTATTTTATGTGTCAAAAGTGGATGATTTTATCAGGTTTATTATTATCATTATTGAATTATTTATATATACATTGGCTGTATTTTAATTTAAGTCCAATCATCATAAAATGTTATTGTAAAAGAACAAATAAAATATAATACTACCTTATAGTTTATTGTATTATATTTTATTTGTTCTTTTACAATAACATTTTATGATGATTGGACTTAAATTAAAATACAGCCAATGTATATATAAATAATTCAATAATGATAATAATAAAACTGATATTGTAACTGAAAATTACAAAGAAAAGTATATAGGTATGTGATTGTCATTCAACTGAGAAGTCTTAGATGTCAGAAACTCGGGGAGGGCGGGGAGGGGGTATCTTGGCAATTCAACAAAAAGTGAAAAGAAAACTGAAACTTAACTTAATTTTCTTCATAAATATTTTTTCTTCAATTAATATGTAATAAACCTGCTTAATAGGGTCTTGAACCTAGTAAATAACAATTCCATCTTTGTAAAACAATCTAATATTTAAATATGCAAACAAAATTACGAAAGCAAACCTTTTCTACTGATGGCTGAAATGGGCTTCTACGTTCATGTCATGAAAGTGAACAAGAAATCCTTTTTATTGATTGTGATCACGACACTGATGTCTTACTAAATTACTTTTTAAAGTAAATTTCTGTCAGAAAAGTTTGTAAGGCGAAAGAAATTTGTTAATTTCTGCTTAAAAAACCAGTTTGGTTCCATAAACTCTTTTAAAATGTAAACCAAAGGATAAATTCTATGGATTACATTTTATAATATACATTAGTTTAGAGTAACTTTTAAACCAGTTTTTGAATTTTTATATAAAATTGGATTGAACAAAAATATTTAATACCCAGCTATGTTCCTCAAATATGTTACAGAATTTTGTTGAAACAAAAGAACGTAGCTGTACAAAAACTTTGATTTAATGGAAAATTAATTCCATTAAAATGTTGCTATAACATTACACTATTACTTCGGAAAGTGAATAATTATTTTTCAAAAAATTCAAACGATAGGTATAAAAGTTTCCCTATTTATTACAGTACAGCAATATACTGTATATATTCTTTTCTATTAGAAAAACTATAAAAAATACTATAGTTTATAAGAGATTATATCGTGCAACACAATTTCATATAGTAAGTCTATAATCAATAAAATATCTATTAGTTTTAGTAAACAATACCTATCAATAATGATCAAAGGAGGGCGCTTAAGTGTTTGAATCAATGTTGTCATTATCGTTTTGTATACAATCCAATTGTTGCTATCAAGATAAATATCTGTATTGACAGTGTAATAACAATATATTATATAGGCTAAACTATTTAAATTGATTTAAACTTAGTATGAACTATCCAATTAAACTTTTCATTTTGACCCTTAGTAGATCCTATTTATAATAAATATAGCTCAATGCAACATGTTACTTTGTTTTAGGCAATGGAGAAATCTAGATGGCGAACAGCAAAAATATTTGGTGCAGATTTCTCCTCCAGGAGATGTAATTCCAGAAGTGATTCGTAGCATTGTAATGGTGTACAACATCACCAATGCTGGCATCTTGTGCGACAACTCATTCGGTAACAGTTTTCTGTAAACTAAACAATATAGTTTAGTTGAAAGTTGAACTTTGATGTTAACAATTATATAGAAGTATATACTTATCGCCCACCTGTTATTACAACTGGGTCGGCCAGATTGTGACCTGTGTGTTATATTTAGTGTATCTAGGGGTTCACCAGCGGAGGGGAAATGTTCACTGCTCTGTCACCGTACACAATGGGCTGACAAAGTACCACCTTCAAGCCCCAGTTTATATTCAACTTCCCAACTGTGTTTAGTTATAAAAGATAATCATGATAATCTGTAGAAGTTTTTTTTATTGTTATTTATTGGTAACATTATTTTTCATTGAGTTACTGTTATTATTATTATTGAATTTTAATACCAAATAATGATTTTATTTAATCATTATAAGCTTGGTTTATTAGTGTTTATCAAACCAACCAATGATCATCGCTGCTGATGACGTAATAGGTGGGGCTTGCTACTGCACTGACAGTATGTGGCCTACCATGTACCTACTTTTCATCACAGTTTTTAAATGGAATGATGGAACCACAGTGGAGAAAGAGTGGTTCTCTAACTTCCACAATTCAGTGCATCTCTCTTGTGCTAGTGCTTTCAGTTTGTCGCAATCTTAGTGGCCTATATGCCGATTAGATATTTTACAATAACTAATATGAAAATATTGGATTGGATGTATTTATAAACTGCAGTATTTCAAATTAAATAGTAAAAATAAAATCAAAATATATGAGGAAAACAGAATAAGTTTTCTAATAGAGTTATAATCAACAAAAAAATCTAAACATTTAATTCTGTACCAACAGATCTAAAATTAAAAAGTTTTTAATTTTTAACCTATGCAGTCACCATGTGGCTAATGTACATATCCTTTCTGAACCTCATGAGACTAAAAAGAGGTGTTCCTATTCCAAACAGTTGGAGTACATATCACAAAACTACTATTATAGTGTAACACATCTTTCCTAAATTTTTCTTTAGAAAAAAACACATATTCTAAGCAAGGCATTATTGGTGATCGTCATTTATCTAAATAAACTTCAATAGCAGAAATGTTGTGAAGACTATCGGCAGTCTCACTGCGGGGCTGGGAAAACCACATTACATGGTTGAACCATCTGGCTATTATGTAAATAGAGTGGCAAAGTGGATACAGCAAATCCTAACTGTAGCCACAAGAGTATTTATAGGAGTGGCTGTAGATAAGGGGCTAAGGCGCTGGCTTGCCTAGCTGCCGGTCCGGGTTCGATTCCCGATGTGACCACTAATAGATTTTGCCCTGCCGCTCCCGAGGTTCGGAAGTCACGTAAAGCCATTGGTCCCCAGGTTAAGTGTTAGAGAGGGCTCCTTAGCCCTAACTTCGCCTGGTAAAATAAGACAATCTTTAACTTTTTTTTAACTTTTATATTTGGGGGGAACTGAAAAGCATTATTAAAATTAAATAATTGCTTCTTTTTTATTATAAATGCTTTTTTATAAAATAAATAAATGCTTAAATTTTTCATTTCTTGATCTGAAGTTTAGACCCCTGACATACTAACGAGGTAGGACATATTTCTTTGTTTAATAGAGGAGAAACAGTGATGTAAAACAGTTTAACTTTGGCCAACAACTTTGGCAATACACTTTAGGATGAATATCTATAGATTTAGAAACAGTATGGATAGTTAGTTATAAAATATAATTTCAAAACTAGTCAGTTTGAGACGAAATCAGTTTATTTTAATAAAGAATTAATGCACTATAAAAGCACTGAGGTATTTTTTGAAGATTTTCTTTATTGTTTACAAAGCAAGTCAACATCACTCAACACAAATTTATTTTAGCATAATCACAAAATATTATGCTGATTGATTTTGGGAAACCATGATTACCTTCCTCAGGCCAAAGGGTCTCACAAAGGAAGGCTTCCTTCTTAACACAATAAATTTGCATTATGTGATGTTCACTTGTTTTGTAGTTCTACCAACAAGTATAAAGAAACTATTTATTGCTTTTAAAAACTTTTTTCAGACGAGTATTGTAGTTTGTAAACTGCACTTAATAATAGGTGGTTATATGAGTACTGTGCTTTATTAAAAGGTGAACAGAAAGGAAAACAAACATATCTAGTAAATTGGTAACATGGAGACAAATTACGATTAACCAGAAATTACGATTTTCTTTTCATTCCACTTTAGTGAAATCCTAGGCTTACCATCCTAAAAATAACCTATTCTTTAGTCATACCATATTATATTTTGGGGTTCAATAACTAATAGCAAAGCCAATCAGCAACTCTTATTCTCTTCAATTTACTATATAAATATATTATTAAAATTCAACTTTAATGCATAATTGAAAATGATATAGTGAAGGTATTGTTGTCACATCAAACCTACCAATAAACAACAATAATTGAAAATGAAAATTCTAATGGTAGTGATGGGCCATAAGACCAAGTCCTTGCTACAAAATATCCCCTCACGCCACATCATAGCAGAGGTTGATGATGGAGAGAGCATCCGACACCAGCTGACCAGGTTTCGCGATCTGGACATTGTGAACTACTTCATTCTGGGGCGACTGACCACCATTCGAGCTGTTGTTGATGTTGCCAGCAGCAACAAGTTCTTTAGCAAGAAGTTCTCCTGGCATGCCATCACCAAGGTAGACTTCCAAGTAACAATTACAGTAGATGTAACAAACACTCCAGTAAATAAATTTTTAATTACGAAATTAAAAAATTTATTTACTGGAGTGTTTGTTACATCTTATAAAATTAAATTATATATCCAGTAAGAGACGAGCTTGAAGAATGAGTTACAGTAGAGTTTGAATATGAATAATTACTGAAAACACGGCATGAATATCATAATCGGCCAGTCTTAAAATAGCTATCAAGTCACTAAAGTTCATGTTCAAGTCTGACACTGCAGAGTATAATTTACTTGATTGTTGAATTTACTGCGGTACTAAGTAAAATTGACTAAGCAAATAAATCAAATGGCATTTTGTATGTTGATAAATTATTGACATTATTAAATATGATACTTTTTAATTTATTTTTATAAGCTGTGAAATAAGTCGATCTGATATTTTTTGCTACTTTAATGAATGATTTAATAGCTTGACTTTTTTTTGGAATTAAAGCTCCAAATTTTCTTTTATTTGTAGTAAAACATTTACCCTTATAGTAAAACTAATATTGTCATTCTTAAGATTAACAACGTACGGGATATCTTCATTTTCAGTTGGCTGTATAGAAAACTATGCAGTAAATAAATCTGAAAGATAAATGTTTGTGCTACTAGTTGAAGAAGATAATGAATTCATTGACGTATTTTCTATATTGGAGGGTGTACTAAGTAAATCGTATCTGCTCTCTGAGTCAGTAAATTCGGGTTTAGTTTTTGTAGTCATAAATATATTTGAATATGATAATATATCGTTCTGAACTTCACCAATCTTAAGTCCTTGAGATAGAGTTCTAAAAAAGTTTCTCCTTTGGTTGATTCATTTTAAAATAATTAATCTATATTTGTATTGTCAGTTGTCGTAGTATTTGTGATCCTTTCTGAGGTGTTTTTTGTAAAATGCAATTTTTACGAGGTCAGAAATAATGTTAAGCTAAGACCTCTGTTATTTTATTCAAAGACAATAAACTATTCTGATTTTCTGATAGATGTATAGAATTGTTATCCAATGACCTGAGTACATTAAAAGTAGGTTATAATTCAAATCCACCCATTGGTAATGAAATTTTGATATCTTGAGAAGATGTAACAGGATTTTTTGTCTTACTATCACCACTTACATCATTCAAATCATTCATTCCTTCAAGCTGATCTGTTTTAGTTTACTGAAGTATGCTAGATTCCATGGGTGTGGTTTCATTTTTGTGCCCATCGATCAGTATTTAGACAGTTCCTCTTTGTGTTTGAAGAATTGTCATCCGATGATGGTGGAATGTACGATGATGGATTCTTTTCAAATGATCTGATTCTTTAGAAGTGTTAAAAAGCGATGTACTTATAGTTATGTTTTCTTAAGTACTGATAAATTCATTAGTGTAATTCAGTGACTGTTCAGATTGAAACAGTGTAGTCATAAATGAGCTCCCATGTGCTTCTGTTTGTTATTATATTTTCAGAAATCTCTCTTTTTTTGATCAGACAAGCATAGAGTATTATTATTTAAGTTGTATTCCATACCAGTAACATTAGTATGTACTACTTTACCTACCTGTGTTGAAGAAGAAGATTCTGTTGCAGCATTAGATGAACTGAAAACATTTTCATATGGGTAAGTGTCCAATTTTTCTTCAGTTAGACTTTCACATTCTAAATCAGTAACTTCTTCAAATGGAAGAGTTTTTATCTCTTGTAAATGCTTTGCTACTTCTTCAGGTATGTCTAAATTTAGACCATTGTCTTTTTTTCTGGAGTGTTCTTTTAGAAAGTTAGATATTATTCCTTCTGAACTCTCTGATTTTATTACTGGAGATAGATCTGAAATTGGAATTGGCTTAAAATGTGGAATTGTAGAAACATCAGAAAATACTATTTTATCTATCTGTGTTGATGAGGAAGGTTCTTTTGTAACGTTAGATGAACTGAAAATATTTTCATATGGGTAAGTGTCCAATTTTCCTTCAGATACACTTTCACATTCTAAATCAGTAACTTCTTCAAATGGAAGAGTTTTGATCTCTTGCAAATGCTTTGCTACTTCTTCAGGTATGTCTAAATTTAGACCATTGTCATTTTTTCTGGTGTGTTCTTTTAGAAAGTTAGATTTTATTCCTTCTGTACTCTCTGATTTTGTTATTGGGGATAGCTGTGAAATTAGGATTGGTTTAAAACGCGGAATCGTAGAAACATCAGTAAGTACTATTTGACCTATCTGTGTTGAAGAAGATTCTTTTGTAGAATTAGTTGAACTGAAAAGGTTTACATATGGGCGAGAGTCCAATTTTTCTTCAGTTACATTTTCACATTCTAAATCAGTAACTTCTTCAAATGGAAGAGTTTTTATCTCTTGTAATTGCGTTGCTACTTCTTCAGGTTTGTCTAAATTTAGATCCTTATCTTTTTTTCTGAGTTGTTCTTTCAGAAAGTTAGATTTTATTCCTTGTGTACTCTCTGACTTTATTATTGGAGATAGTTGCGAAATTGGAATTGGCTTAAAATGAGGAATCGTAGAAACATCAGTAAGTACTATCTGACCTATCTGTGTTGATGAAAAAGATTCTTTTGTAACATTAGATGAACTGAAAATATTTTCATATGGGGGAGTATCCAATTTTTCTTCAGTTACACTTTCACATTCTAAATCAGTAACTTCTTCATATGGAAGAGTTTTTATCTCTTGCAAATGCTTTGCTACTTCTTCAGGTATGTCAAAATTTAGATCCTTATATTTTTTTCTGGGTTGTTCTTTCAGAAAGTTAGATTTGATTCCTTCTGTACTCTCTGATTTTATTATCGGAGACAGTTGTGAAATTGTTATTGGCTTGAAATGCGGAAATGTGAGTCTTTTCCAAAAAGAAAATCCAGCGGATTCTGATTTTGGTACAAATTGTGTCCTTTGAGTCATAGAATTGGTAAGAATCTTTGGATTTTTATGCTTTTCCCTCTCACATATAACTGGTTTTATAGTATGTGTAAATATTTCCTTAATGGTTGGATTCAAATTGAGAGGAACGTTATGTGGATTTGAGAGTACAAAAGAAGTTTCTGTAGTTCTAGCATGACTTGGACATAGCTCTTCTTTACCTAGATGATCGACATAAACGTGAACAATAACATTCACAATGGTTCCATCGCTTTCATGCTGAAAACCATTTGTATGATCTGAAAGGTATGTTAATTGATTCAGTTTAGAGCGGGGAACATTTAAACCTAATGAAACTATATCTGGAAAAATAGGGAAAGTTTTATTTTCATGTGATGAACTTATTGTTGATTCTATTCCAGATTTATATTCAAAGGTTTCAGAAATATTTATGTTCCTTTTAAAGTGCTTTATAATACCATTAGGTGTTGATCTAACAGTTCTTTGGTCAAATTGTGTAAATTTAAAACTATATGCATGACTATTGACATTAATTTTACGTTTATTTAGATTCCTAATCACATTATCTTTATTGTTTTCTTTGTGACTATAATCATTACTCTGTATTTGTTCATGTTTCCATTGTGAATTTTCATTTTTAAAGAGACAATTGTAGCTATCTCGATTGTCTATTATTTTAGAACCATATTTGAGATCACTACTAAGTTGTCTTCGTTTATAATTTCTAAACTCTTTGAATTTTTCTGAATCAGGTTCATTTGTCTAAAAAAATAAATATATTGGGTAACTACATTTACATTAAAATGTATAAATAAATAATTAATGAAATTAAAACAACTAAATAGCTAGGGGACACCCCTGCATGCTTTGTGTACCAACTCCGCTTCTTGCTGCGTTCGTTACACCTTGGCCTTCGGCCTCGGCCAGTGACTGTTGACTAAAAATAATAGTAAGTTATCAATATTTAGTAAAATCACAGTATTCAATTTATTTACCACTCACAATATTTGCGTAGCTACTTATTTATTAGTGGAAACATCCAATGATATTACTTAGCCTATTTTATTTCTTTTTTTTTAACAGCTAAGTATTAAATAAATAAATAAAATACCTACATTTGATTACCATTGAACCCTTCAAGTTCAGTAGAGCAGAGCCCTACAATCGAATTTGAATAAAACCACAGTGACTTACAACCTTCTCAATATTACAACCTTCCCTGGTTTAACATTATGAAAGATTTGACCTCCTCAATATTACAAACACCATTGTTTACATTCAAACAGCAGTTATAACTTTTTGTAAAGCATTATTTACATTTGAACAGCTGTTACTTTATGACCCATTTAAATCTCTCTCCATGTCATTCTTATAGCCGAAAAGTGTACTTTTAGGGCTTCCCATATCCTTCAGGGTGAATATGTTGAATAATTTATACCTTATTGTACAACTACAAATAGAGGCAAATTTGTTGACACATGAACCGTTTAAATTGTTGAGAAATAAGGGAGGAGTGTCGTTGACAAAACACGGTTTCATGTATTGTATATAAGAATGATCTAAGTATTTTTGATATGGCATAACAAAACATTGTAGATAGTAAACGCCAATGTGACAGCATAACAATTTGTGAAACTCAATTACTTAATGACTAAAACACAGTGATATCGAGTAAACCGTTAATCTAATACATCTTTATACTATCTTTATCTAATACATCTTTATATCAATGCAACTGTTCTTGTATGGGTGGGTGGGTGGGTCAATATCAACTGTTTTTGTATGGGCGGATGGGTTGGTTGTATACATCTAAAACTATAATTTCCAGTTATGTAATGTATTCTCAAAACATGTCTTTCAATCAGATTTGGTTATTTTGATCTGATAAAAGTGTTTTACGAACTTACAGTACATTTAGCTCTGGTTTCCTAGATCCAAATAATCCTGATGACGGAATATTATAAGTAATGTTGGGGACATGCTAATTATTGAGAGTACCCCCACCCCAATGTCCAGGGTGCAGAAAATTTACTGTCTCTTACCTGAGTACCACTTGTATATGGGTGGGTGGGTGGGTCAGTACCACTGTTCGTGTATGGGTGGGCGGTAGGGTCAGTACCACTGTTCGTGTATGGGTGGGCGGGTGGGTCAGTACCATTGTACGTGTATGGGTGGGTGGGTGGGTCAGTACCACTATTCGTGTATAGGTGGGCATCTCAGATTACGGTGTCATAACAGTACCCTAATGTATGGCGATTGTATTGATATGCGTATTTTCATAGTTAGTAAGTTAATTTCCACTCATTATCAGAATCTTCCAGAATGATGGTAGCGACTATTTTGGTCTAGACTATCGGAACATTATGCATTACAGTGGTATTTTATACGAGTATAAAGGCACCTCTCAGCCGATGATGTAGTCAGTGTAAGTCCTCAGCATGGGGTAAGAGTGCTGAACAGTTAAAGTTCAAGAACAATGGCATACGAGGTATAGTCAAAAAGTTCCAGGAATCAGTTGAGATATGTTTATTCGTCAAAGATAAAAACTTACAAACCTATTTCCCTTCAAAATACTCTTCTCCTACAACAGTACACTTATCCCTACGATCATACAGATGGTCAAAATACTTTTGACACTTATTTTTTTAATGCATTCCAATACTTTTATCACATATTTTCTGACAGCTTTAGCACCTGCAAATGGATTTCCTTTTATTGATGTTTTCACCTTGTGAACAGGAAGAAATCGGCCGACATGCGGTCAAGTGAGTATGGAGGATGTTCTAACGTGGTAACACAGTGCTTAACTGAGTATTTACGTACTAATGAGAATCAATGTGCAGGGATCATGCTGCAAAAACCAATTGTTTTCTGCTCAGTTTTCAGGCAGTTTCCTCCTAATGGCATCTCATAAACGCCTAAGAACTTTTGTGTAGATAAATTTACCTTTTATGCGATATCATCAATTGTTATTCTTCAGTTTGCAAGGACAGTTGGCCGAACTTTCTCAATGTTGTCATCTGTGGTTGTAGTCGAAGGGCATCCACAATATTTATGCGACCTTCATGAAAACATTTGTGCCTTTTGTAAAATTGGCATGAAGGACTTTTAAAGTAAAACGCCAAATTTGTTGTTTTTTAACAGTTCATTAAATCAATTTTCAAAAAGCAATGTAAACACGCAAATATATGAAAAGTGCTCTCTATGGAGGAAAAATGGCAGTATAATGGTTGGACCATAATGGTAATTTTTGGTTAAATGGGCACTATCCCCAAATTATTTATTTACAATATAACTGATACTAATTGTATTTTTCTGATCATATTCATATATAAGATGACAACACAACTTTTTGCATATTTTAATGTGAATATGAATGATTACTTGAGTCTATGCTCAGTGTGGATGACCTGTGTAGTCTGGTTACTGACGAAGTTCGACTCTTCCTCAGAGAGGGCCATTTATTGATAAATTAATGCCATGTTGGATGTCTTAAACCCTTCCATTCATACCCTTTGTTGGACGTAATGAATTCTTCCATTTATGCCCCATGTTGGATGTCATAAACCCTTCCATTTATACCCTATGTTGGATGACATAAACCCATTCATAAACTATGTTGGATGTAATAAACTCTTCTATTCATATCCATGTTTGGTGTGATAAACTGTTCATTAATGCTTAAGTTGGATATCATAAACACATCCTTTCTTCCCTGATGTTGGATGGCATAAAGTCTTCCATTAATGCCCTTTACTAGATGTCATAAACCCCTCCATTCATAGTCTATGTTGGATGTCATAAACTATTACATTCATGCTCTATGTTAGATGTCATAAACCCGTCCATTCATGCCCTATGTTGGATGTCATGAACCCTTCCATTCATACCCTACATTGGATGTCATAAAGCCTTTCATTAATGCCCTTTGCTAGATGTCATAAACCCCTCCATTTATAGCCTATGTTGGATGTCATTAACCCTTCCGTTAATGCGCTATGTTGGATGTTTTAAACCCCTCCATTCATGCCCTATGTTGGATGTCATAAATTCTTCCATGAATGATGGATGTTTAAACCCCTCCATTCATAGCCTATTTTGGATGTCATAAACTCTTAAATTCATGCCCTGTGTTGGATTTCACTCACCTTCCTTTTGTTTAGGGGATTGTTTGTATACTGAGTTTGAGGAACATATACGTTTTGTGACCGAATGTATACATTACTTGACTTTGGCAAAAATAAGGAAGAAGTAAAATAAACTTATCATCTTTCATTGTTGATTGGAAGATGAAAAATACAACTTATTCAGTTTGTCTGTTAACTCTTCTCTAATGGTTTTATTGACTATTGAGTACTTACAAACTCTTTATACGCTCGTAGTTGTTTATAAAAGCAATCCACCTGATAAATGCTTAAGTTTAGCAAAATTATAACTGCTAGGTTATATTGACACTGAAACATAGTTCACAGCAACATGAATACTTCACTGTTTGAAAATGTTCAATACTACCAAAAGCAGCTGATAATTTGAATTTTTTAAAACATATCTCATGTCAAGATGTGAGACTTGTTAAAAAATAAACAAGGGAAGGTCTTAATTCTAAACATTAATAGTTAACTTAATATTCTATAAGGGAGAAAAAACTAATTTTAAATTTATAATTTTTTTTAACTAACATATTAAAATATTTGAAGTTAGTTGGTTGAAAAAAAAATATATGGTAAAGAGGAACTCTCAATCTTATTTGATATTTAGTTATGTATAGAACCATCTTTATTAACACGCCAACTGAAAATATACTGAAGGGGACTGTTTCATGAAAAATTCCAAAATCATGAGTTTCTATTTTGGTTTGTAATGATGATCATTACATTTTAAGTGTCATTTGATTCTTAACGGTTCTAGTGGACCTTAAAAATATTTCTGTAAAAAAATTAGTATTATTATAAGATGCAAATTACCTTAAAAATTGGACTTCCTACTATTTTGATAGTCAATGATTTGAGCAGGGTTAGTAGCAATACTGCCATGCATTCAGAATAATTATTCAATCTATGTACATACTGATATAATATTAATAACTAACATTGTTAAATATTTACAGGAAAAAGGAATGCTCAAGTGTAGTTGTTCGAACGCCTCCATTACCTACGTGAAGCCAGAACCAGACTCAAAGTCAAAGGAGAAGTTAGCAAATCTGCGTACGACTTACACTTTAACTACCGAGCCTGAGATTGATGCTGCCTTTTATTTTGATCTCACTGTTCGGACACTGCTTGCCATCAAGTACGTAGAAATACGCTGTTGACATTTGGAGCTTTAGATATAATTCACAAAAATCCACGTCATGCAAAGGATACCAGCCAGAAGCTTATATAACCAAGATTTTGGCCATTATGATTATGATGGGATCTTGAATAAAAAATATAGTTGTACCTATTCTCTTACGTATTTACAATATATTTTGCCACAAATAAAATATTGTGTACTTTAACAAAGGTTTTTGTTAGATATTAGATTTGTTATCAAATGAATTTTAAAAATTAAAATGTTAATATTTTTACAACTATATACATCCACAAAATTGTATGAAGTTAAATGATTTTATTTTTTATAAATAATACATGACATGATAAATATAAATCATTTACAATTTTTGTTTTTTTCAGAGGGTTGTTTGATTCTGGAGAATGGCCCAAAAATATGAGTTACGTCTCCTGTGACGAATACACTGAAGACAGTCGACCTCGCAGAAAAGATCTTGACTTGAGAAAATTCTTCAAGCTGGTGATTCTATCCACTTTTAATGCATACTTGCTTGTTTAAAAATTACAATTCATCTTAAATGCAGCAAAGACAAAGTTATCTCCAAATTTTTAAATTAGTTGTTTTACTAAATGCAACATGCCATTTGATTTTTAAAGCCTTTATCCCCAAAGCTTAAGCAACATTTTCCTACTGGATTTCATAGGGAATATTGTATGTCTCCTAAAGTTAAATTCCTTATTTCCAAGAAAAATTTCAGCTTTACTTTAAACAATAGTAGTTTAATGCTAACAGATAATTTAGATTTGTATGAAGAAGTAAACAAACATTTCTGAACTACACGTTTAGATAAAGCCTCTTGTTCCCAATATGACTTTTCCAAGTTAATTTTCCATCAATTTTTTAACTGAACATTTAACTTTGTTTGAGAGATTTGGATATGTTTGAGGTAACTGGAGGACACGTAAACTACTTTTAAGAAAAAGTAAACCTGAAATTTCTCTGGTGCTATGGCATTCAACTTTAGTATTTCTAATATAAACTAAATTGAGAGGTTTCAATCAAAAGTCTTGCTGCATATCCTACAAGCGCAGTAATATTTGAAATGTACTATAAACGGCTTCTATAAATAAATACATTATAAAATACTTACCATATATAAACTAAAACATCATTTATCTACATGCCGGCTTTGGTGGCGCAGTTCCGTAACACAGGTACTTGGGGACAAAGTGTTAACGAGATTGTAGGCGAAAGGTTCATTGCTCGGTTCTCTAGTACCATCCGCTCAATGGTTGCCATCGACGTGGACGCTACTAGTGAAGTCTGGGGTGCCCATGTTGGATGGTAGTCAAGGTTCAGATGTTGTGTGGGGAGGAGAACTGAGTGTCAGAATCAACACTACATGGTTCGGATTCCACGTAAAGCTGTAGGTCCCATAGTTGCCTTGGCTATTGGGTTATTAATAAATAGTCCTCCTGAGCTAAGTCAATCTCAGAAGGTAACAATGGCTCCACTCGTTCATCTATACTCATCACACTCACTCTTCATATTCCCCATATCTCTACGATCATCATCTTAGAAATGATTAATGATTAATAATTAATTTAAATCACTTGGCCCTACATCTCTTGGACAATGGCGACTAAGTTTACAGGTTAAGATGTACAAGTTTAGGACCTGAATACATGGTTTGCAGAGTGAAAAATATCTTTCTTACGTTATGTAGATTTTGCAATTGTATGAACTAATGACATAGTTAATAGTGTTAATATTGTTCACATTTATTTGATGATATAATTATTTTTTAACAGATTGTAAATAAAAAATATTAAAAAATAAAATATGCACTCTAAAGGAACAGTTTTAATAAGAAGAGTTTTTATAAACAAAACCAGTTTGAACAGTGGAACAGTTTAGAGATGCCTGTAAATGTACTTTGTTCTAGTACTTCTGTAGTGCTACTGTCAGCACTGTGCACATACACTCTAGTTTCCCTAGTTTTCATTGATAACACTTCACAGTGCATAAAATAACATACTAACTGGGCGACACAAGTGTCGCTTAGTTCCAAGATTTTGTCGCCCAGTGGAGGTAAATAGTGCCAGCAAATTTTTAGAGACAAAATCATCAATATAAGTGATGTTCTTCAAAAATTAAAAGTTAGGTCTTATGCAAATTATGCTTTTTAAGCTTTGTAAAAAGAACAAACAAAGGATTCATTAAAGAATTAATGAGTCAAGGTACTTAAAGAATTAATAGTGTAGTGCAGTCAATACAGTAGTGTGTGTAATGTACGGGAGGGTGTGGCAAACAAAATGTTCTACAATAAAATGGTTTATTGTTTTCTTTGTATACTTCGCTCTACCACAGTAAAAATACAATTAAAACTATCTTATCTTAATTAGTTTTATGAAAGATAAAATAAAAAAAGCTTCAATTCCCAACAAAATATTCTTAAAAATATGTTAAGAAATCATATAAAAAATCTGAATAATACCAAACTATGACTTAGATAACATTTGAGGGCTCAAAATATCACATTTTTAGAGAAGGGTCTTGGATCATTAATTGAAATAGGGGGTTTCCAGTATTTATTATCTCCTTAATCATGTGTATTCTCCACTTATGTTGCAAAGTGAAAATCTGTTAAAATATACTCTGTCACTACGGCTGATTAGTTTTGTAGTTTATATCACCAGGGAGTGTTTGGTTTTTAGTGTTACCGTTCTTAAAGCAATCATTGAACTCACTAAACCAGTTAATAACAGTGAAATTGTATTGATTGATGGAAAACATAAAAAGTAAATTAGGCTATTCAATGAAGACTGGACAAATAGATGAACTAATAGGACTAACTAACTAAATGAAGATGAACTAAAAGTCAACTTTTATTGATGAAATAAAAGTTAAAAAAGTTAAAGATCGATCGTCTTATTTTACCAGGTGAAGTTTGGAAAAGAAGCCCTTTCTAACATTTAACCTGGAGACCAACGGCTTAAGGGTGACTTCCGAACCACCACCAGTGACCGGGCAGGCCAATGTCTGAACCTTCCGGTCAAGGCCACTGGCAAACACTGTACACCCTTATTACAGTGTATAAGAAGAATTCATTCACAATGGCATTCTTTGGAATGACATTTCAGAAATTTCTAGAACGTTTTGCATCAAAACTGTACTTGCAACAAAAAATTTTCTTCACAGATGACATGAAAGTGTTATGGCTATATCCTTACCAAGTATTAATGAAGAAAAGGGACCCAAATCATGATTGATGGAGATTGTAGGCGGTAGGTTCTATGCTTAATACCGACATGGCGTCCTCTCAATGATTGCCATTGATGAAACCACTACTAGAGAATTCTCGAGAGTTCACGTTAGGTGGTAGTCAGGGTGTGGATGTTGTGTAGAGAAGATAACCGAGTGTCAGTTTTGTCAATTAGCTGAGAATCAGACCAATACTACATTGTTCTGATTCCATATAAAACTGTAGGTCCCTTAGTTAGGCTATTAATAGATGGTCTTTTATTGGCTTTTAAATACGCACAAGCTGTGACAGCATCTCAAGTCTGTGCGTGAGAATAATAATGGTGGTGGATTCATCATACAATCCAGAATCAAAAGAACATTCAAATGGAATGGTAAAAGCTCTGAGTGTAAAATAAAGATGACAAAAAAACGCTGTAGAGCTACCCCAGTAGCAAAAATTGTTGGCAAATTGTTGGCCCAATGTAGCTGCTAACGGTTGGCCAACGGTATGTTTTGGCAGTAAGTCTTACGGTTGGCCAACAAACCAATTCCCAACGTAGGGCCAACCATCAACTATGTTGTTGGGCCAACCAATAATAAAGTTGTTGGGCCAACAGTTTTGAAATACCAGCAGCCAACTGTAAATTTGTGCCCATAAATAAAACCAAAAAAATATATTGCTAAATGTTTCAAAATTATATTTTTTGCACTTCAGGAGCCTGAAATATTTTCATACTGTTATAGTACCCAATTTAACTATCTGTTCCATTGTTATTGGAGAGTGAAGTGTAAAATATCGACATTCAATATCTTATGATTATTTAAATTCAAATTCCATGAAATTGAAATAATACTATCATAAATATACCATGGCACTAATAATTATTTAACTACTTTAACTTGCAAGATATTATAGAATCCAAAAATAATCTGTAGCCATGGCAGCAAATCAAATATAAAACTTGTACATTTATGTATAAGGCCTAAGATATAATCAAATTTTACAAACTTTGTATTTTATATTAATAATGTAAAAAACTTTTTAATTCCATTATTTACAAAAGCTAACCAAACATATGATCCAACTGTCAAGAACTTGAAATATTAAGAAACTAGCACAATATGTCCGGTAACATTCAACAATAGTCAATGTTGGAATATATATTTTACTGTAATAAAAAAGCTCTTTACTAAAATTAACCAATTTCCTTTAAAAAATTAATTGTATCTTTGCAATATGGGAGTAATGGGTTATAAATTAAAGAGATATGCGACATAATTATGATTTATTAAAACAAATGGACAAAACACAAAATAAAAAGTATATACATAAAAACCTCAGAGAAACCACTAAGGATGCCACATCACAGTATGGGCGAAACGTCTGGTCGTCTCGTAAATATTGTAGATAGTACCTTGACGCGGTTGTCACTGGAAACTGTAGATTCTAGTTATGACACCGGCCGCTTAAGCCTAAGTTCTAACATAAAAACCTCTTTACCTCAGAGACAAATATTTTTTTGTTTATGTTTATACATTTAACATATTGCAAAAACTTACTATCGTTGCACACAAGAAGTTTTTAATCCTCGAACTGGCAGTTATTTTTTCCCAATGGGAGGCCATTTTTGCCTAACATGCAGATGTTTGTTTTATAATTCATAAACAAATAGTTATTTACTATAAACCTACTTATATTATGTATCATTATGTTCATAAATATGTAAGCTATCATATAAAATATGAATTATATCAAAAAAGTTGTTCCCTTTTTCATTGTATATAACATATATGTAAACATTCTAAATTTATAAATCATGAAAAGAGGAGGGTACCCCTTAAAACAATGTTAAGATAATAAAATTAAAAATATGAAACAGCCAAAATATTCTAAATTTCATTTACTTTTAGGAAATATATACATTATAAATCATATAAGTGAAAATAAAATTTACTTGAAATTTAAAACCACAAACACTAAATCAGCTGATCATTTGTTACCATGGAAACAGTAATATTAATAAATGTTCAATAGAATTTAGTATACACACTGCAGAGTTTATTTTTATACAAAAATTTGGCTAAACACATGCTCTATTTTATAAATAATAAGGTTATTTAAATATATATAGCGATAAAAAAAATAGTTATATACAGAATAATATCCTTTCAGGTTATGACATATATAAATATTTCAAGAACTATTTTAGCCTTATATATTTCCCTGATATTTCATTTTATATTATTATAATATCGTTAAATACACAATGATCAACATACAAACAATCTAAAACGCATAATTACATAATAAATATTTTCCACGTCCATATATTTACATACAATTAGCACTCCAATGCCAAATTTTTCCTATTCCTAATCGTTATATATCAAATGGATTTCTGCATCGGTGGCTTGTTGGGTATGTAGATTTTTCCTGATAATTCCTGAAAAAAATTTCAAAACTAGTTTTAAAAACCAAACAGACCGAAATGTTTAATATTTGCTTATGATTACTGTTATACTTAAAAATTATAAATATAAAGCAGTCTTAACAATCAATAAAAATAAAACATTTCTAAACAATTTTGATTCACTAAAGTAAACAATCTTATTGTGCACAATGCAATAAATTAGGTAAGCCAATCTTAAAACATGATAAGCTGTAAATCATGATGTTTTTAGTTTGTTATCTTAGTTTAAGTTAAGTTCACTTATATTATTGTCAACTTGAAATAAATTTTTTATTAAATAAACAAACATGTTATGGATGTTTTTTTTTATATTATTGGGACTAATATATATTATACTTATTAGATGCCTACTTAGTTTATGATGTGCCACAAAAATTTGTAGAAAGGTCTCTATGCTCATCCAGAAACAATAGACCGCATTTACAATTTAATTAAATCTGCCTTCTATACATTAACTAATTTGCTATCAGGCATGCTTTAGAATGTCACCTCATGGAATGTTTGCTTTTAAGGTGGTCTCGTATGTTCCACTAACTCATTACAACTATTTTCGCTTAACACTGTCAATAGTGGAATTTTCATTTTCAAATAAAACCCATTTCAAAATTTTGTATGCAAGGGAATAACATTGCAACTTCAAAAACCCATGTATTAAAATATCATTATGTTGGAAATTTGTTTAGTATGAAGTTAAGTCTCTGCAAGAAGAAATTGTTACTATTAATTTCCAATTTATTTGAACATTAGCTTACCTGGTATGAGCTGTACGACAGCCAAATCCTTCAAAGGTTTCTTGTTCTGCTTCCCCGTCCAATTGTACTCTACTGCAACTGTGTTTGTGAATATTGCTTGGAGCATATTTCTAACTGCGCGAGAAATCTTTATTCCACCCAATATGCCAAGTTTTGACACCTAGAAACCGTAAAATAAAAAACATGTACTATCAAGTAAAAAACTCTGTTTCACACTAATGCGATACTGGGACACAAAACATGGGTCTCTGTTTAATTTACTGCTTGGAATCGAGTTCAGTTAAACGACATTTTGAATAGCTGAGTTCGGATAACCAGTAGACCACTGAATTTATTTGATTGTCATAGTTATGTGTAGGAAATAGAAAGCATTTTAATTGCGATATTTAGAAACCACCACCAATACACAGTTACTTGCAATTACATTGAGAATAAAAAAGATTTTATTATAATTTCCACAACAGGCTGGACAAAGTCAATACAAATCAAGATTTCATTTACAGTATGCAGTTTAAATCAATATTAAATTAGTAGTATACATAACACTTTCACATAACATCCAAAACATTCCATCCCAAAAACATTCTTTTTTGCAGAGAGTCATCCACTCCTACCTTACTATAGTCAAACCAATTTTTATCTAATTCCATAACAAGAAACATCTCGTAGGGCTATGAAACATAAAACAAAATTTTTCAACTTTTGTGTCAAATCGAATAATGGAGAGTAACATAAATAGCCTACGCTAATGAATTTTTGATTGGGCATAATAACTTTTTTTTTAGCTACACCACTGTTGAACCTTATCGAACTGACTGAAATAAATAGATAGCCAATTATTATTTAGGAAAGAATAGAGCTAAGGTCAACAACTAAGGTTTTATGGTTACGAATCATTATATAATCACTGCCATAAGCAAAAAGGGCTGAGCTTTTACATTGAACTTCCCTGAGAGGCTGTTAATACAATCAAACTTAAACAATCAATGTTTAGGTAAGTAAACCAAGTACTAATAGTAAAATATAAGATATTTAAATTGCAGGTATCAATATTATAACAAACTAAACAATATTATACAAACTTATATAATACAATAACAATTAAACAATATTAGGCCTATATAGAAATAAACTAAACTACTAAATAGGTAAGTTTAAGTAAATAACTCTCTTGTAATTTGAACAGTAAACACAAGGCATACCTCAACTCGAATGACGAAAGTAACCTCAGACACTTGTCTACTAATTATTCTATACTAAACCTGCTCTATACTAATTCTGTTAATAATGATAGAAGCCTATCCTTCTGTTTTGAAATACATTAGATATCAATTTATACACAATATCTGTATTATAATTGAGATCAGATTATTAACTGCCTTTGGTAGGCCTAATAAAGTTTGCCTGTTTTACAAGCCTCTTTTGAAAGCACAATCACAAAAATGGTATACCTAGGTCAATTTTATTTAAAATATTGACTTTTTATATTTACAATATACTAATAAAAGTCCATATAAACATTACAAAACAAGATAATTATATACAGCCTAGAGGAAATTACCTTAACAGCTGGCAAGTTTAGGTTAAAGCTCCGGAGTGTTTACATTTAAAAGGTTACTCTAAAACCATGAATAAATGTAACAAACTAAAATCTTGCTAACATTTTGAAAGGTTGCTCAAAACGTAACATTCACCTGCATTCCACCTAGAGCTGTACGAGCTAGAGTTAATAGCTAGAATTAATTGAATTCATATCAAATTAAATTGAGCATTCAAAAAAATTGCTTAGTTTAAATAACTATATATTAATAATAATTATTATGCTACTATTCATATTTTCAGACTAACTCTAAACATCTCGCATTTTACTTACCAGTATAATGACCGATGAATTTCTTCTTATGAAAAACTGCCACAACTTTGAAACTAGAACTAAACAAAACGAACGCCACGCTAACCTACATTACAACAAACACAAGAAGTCAAGAAGACAAGAGTTGAACATAAAAATGGCGGTATTATTGGCGGTAATGTGGCGGCATTGCAGTTCGGTTCAGTCATACGTACGCGCGCATGCGCATCGTGCGAGATGAATCTGTCAGCGTCTACGAACTACGTTTTCTAGTTATCAATTAATTGAAGTCCGTTACATATATTATTTTACTTTTACTTGAAGTTTTAAACTTTTAACTGTATATTACGTGTTTAAGTACTTGATAACACACATTTCATTATTAAGTCAATAAATAACTACCGGCCAACAGTGGGCCAACAATTATTTAATTTGTTGGCCCAATGACGGTAAAAACATGTTGGCCCATCGTTGGCAGATGGTTGGAATTTTTGCCAACGATTCCCCGACCATGCCAACCATTTTTCAACGTTGGGCCAACGGTTAGTGCTACTGGGGTATTGCCAATTTAACTGGCATAATGTATTTGTTAAAAGTTAAAAAAAATAGTTGCTCACTATAACAAATGTTGAAAAATGTCAAAGTTAAAACTATATAATTAATTAGGTTAAGGTGTTACTGAACTACAATTTTATTCTATGAACTTGACAGTTCACATGAGCCTGTAGGCCTGTGTGTAAACTTTATTCAACAAGTGAAGTACTGATCGTTGGCTCAGTGGGGACTGGAACCTTTGACCTAGCCCTCTGCAGTCCGAAGCCTTAACCACTGAGGCACCACACCGGAGAAGCACAGGGTACTTCAGCAAAATATCTAGGTGGTATGTAAGTGTCTACATAATTTAAACATGATTATAATAACCCAATATTTTGCATAATAGCAAAGTAATGTTGTTAAAAAGAATTGAAAACTAGCAATGAGCTGTCAGTCAACTTAAAGAACAGCACTTTTATTAAAACTAATTATTTAACGTCTCATGTTTAAGGTATCCGAGCCACCATCCTACGCAAACTTCCTGGTAGAAAATAATGGTCACAGTTTCCTGGAGTTTACAATGCACTTGGAACGAGTGTCCATAGTGAACAGTCAGGCTGTGTCTTCCGAACCCATTGGTTCTTGGAAGGCTAGCCTCAATGCACTTCCAATGCTCCTCAAGGACTCCGATAATGCCAACATTTCTTCTGCTGTCACTATTTACAGAGTTGTTACTGTTTTAGTAAGTATAACCATATTAAACGTTGAATATATCAGTACTCTTAAGTATATTTCTGAAATAAAATCAGCAAATGTTCATAAATAACAGATACAAGTTGATAGAGTAAACATTTTACAATTATAATTATTGAGTTTTTATATTACAATTATAAATCAATCTCAACTAAAAAGACAATTCCAACTGTTTTAAACTCAGCTGACAAAGCTATAAAGGCATTCAATAAATTAAAATTATTTATACTTTTATAGAAAGGGGTCCAATTCATATTACAGTACAAGTAAACATCACAACACAAATTTATTACAATATAAGCACAAAATGCACAAATATACTACAATACAAGTACAAAATGCACAAATATTGTGGTGATCGATTTCGGTGAACCACGCTCACCTTCCTCAGACCAGAGGGATTCACAAAAGAATCATTCATCATTTTGTGCTTATATTGTAATAAATTTGTGTTGTGTGACATTTACTTGTATTGTATATGTACCAACGCGTATTATGCTAATTAAAAAACTAATTCATATTAGTAAACACCAGGATAAGAATATTTCAATCAAGGGGAAACAAAATCATAATGACAACAACACATAAGATTAAAAAATGTTCAACGAACAATTAGGATCCTTCATCTTACACTAAATTTCTTTCTAGTCCTGCCTCAGTAAGGACTGTGGGACTTAATATTTATCTAGACAAGATATCTAAATTATCTGTGATAATTTATGTATCTTGCTAAAATTATTTTACAACTTTTTATTGCAAACAAATTTTGCTATTTACATATATTTATTGATAAACTTTCTAAATGATAAGAAATTAATTTAAATAAATTTACATATTCATAAACATCAAGCATAAAATTATTTTATTTTAAAAGGTTTAGCTATTGAGGATTATTGCAAATTTTACCTGACAATACTAACTTATCTGAACTATATAGAAGGGAAAAAGCATTTTATCGTAAACAAATTAAAGAAGCTAAGATCAAAACAAATGTAGGCTACAGTATATTAACAGCTCTAGCAATAAGAGCAAAACATTGTGGAAATTAATTAATCATAAAAAAAATCATACCTTTAAAAATAATGGCATTAGTGAAAACGTGATCTCCCCTGATAAATATAATGATTATTTTGTAAATATTGTAAACAATACACCTGTTATTAATGTAAATAATTTTGTACATAATTTTAATTTATTTTTAAGTAATGTTACTGTACCTGATTTTAATGTAAAGTTTGTCTTCACTTCTGTAACTGAAACTGAGGTTTTAAATATCGTTAAGAGTCTGGCATGCAAAAAAAGTAAAGACCACTTTGGTTTGACCAATGAACTGGTAAAACAAACAGTATCTTGCTACATTAAGGTATTGACTAGGTTAATTAATTTATCACTTAACCAGAGAATCTTTCCCAATATACTTAAAATTAGTAAGATACATTCAATTTATAAAAAAGGACAAAGGGATCAGATTAGCAACTATAGACCTATATTTTCTAAGGTTATTGAACTTATTATTTCGAAACAGCTGCTATTTTACTTGGAAAGTTATAATCTTATTTGTAAAGATCAGTTTGGTTTTAGGAGTGGCCTATCCACTGCTGATGCCATAATCAGTTTAGTCGATAAGATTCTTGATACTTTTGAAAAGAAGGAGTTTGCTGCAGTCACTTATTGCGATTTAAGCAAGGCTTTCGATCGAGTGTCGCATGAAATCCTACTAAGAAAGCTAGAATATTACAATATCAAAGATACTTTATTGAATTTGTTTAAAACATATTTAGAGGAAAGAACCCAATATGTTGTAATTGGTAATAGTACCTCTAGTCATTTATCAGTAAATAGCGGTGTGCCTCAGGGCTCTGTCCTCGGGCCTCTGCTATTTCTAATAATTATTAATGACTTCAGTGTTAATGTGCCTGCAGGAGTAATACTCTATGCGGATGACACTACTGTCATCACTAGACATAAAAATTGCAGCCAGGCGATAGTGGACTCAAAATCAAATTTGGATATTGTTGGAAATTGGTTGGCTGCAAATAAATTGGCCCTAAATACGGAAAAGACTAAAACTGTGGTGTTTAGCTTAAAAGAAATACCTAGCACTGATAATATCAATATTAATCCTCCTTTTCTTGGTATAATATTTGACCAACTACTAAATTGGCATCACCACATAATTAGAATAAAAAAAATATTAAGCAAAAGTGTGTATGCCTTAAAACGACTTTGCGGGGAAATCGATGAGGATAGTCTCCGGCAGGCATATTTTGGGCTTTTTCAACCTCACTTGGCCTTATTGTATGGGGAGGCTCCTCTCATGCTCAGGAAGTATTTTTATTACAAAAAAAAAGCCATACGAATTATGGCTAAGATTAATAAGTTTGAACATTGCAGAGGGGTTTTTTTAAAATTTAAAATACTAACCCTCTATTCTTTATATATATTGCAATGTTTGCTCTACCTAAGAGCAAATTTAAACAAAATTGAGCTGAGAGGATCGATCCATAGCCATGAGACAAGATATTGCAATGATGTAAACCTGCCTCAGGTTAGACTAATTAAAAGTGATAAGAGTCCACTAATAATGGCTAGTAAATTGTATAATAAAATTCCGTTAGAAATTAGACAACTTGACAAGAAAGATTTTAAAAAGACTCTGCAGGAATTCTTGATCAAGCATCCATTTTATTCTGTAACTGAGTTTGTGACGCAGAAATGGACAGAAATGGACTTTAGAGAGTAGACCAGTGCTGTCTGTATCTTATAACTAAGCCAATGTATTTTGTGAAATATCTAATTGCATTAAATATCTATCTATCTATCTATTTATTTTTCTTTCAAAAGCAAAAGCCCTTTGTGATGAAAGTGTTGGACGATGATGGCCAAGAGACAGGCAAGTTCAGCGGCTACTGCATCGACCTAATTGACGAGATCAGCAAAATGATTAATTTTGAGTATGAAATTTATGTGGCTCCTGACAACAGTTTTGGGTACATGGATGAAAACGGCCAGTGGAACGGAATGATAAAGGAGCTGATTGATAAGGTACTAATCCTTCACCATCTAATTATTTTCCAGATTTAAGCGTGTTCATTTTTGTAGTGAAATATGTTTAAGCATTGATTTTATGCACCCACATAGATTTCTCATCCAATGTTAAAATTCATGTCTAAAATTTTCAGCTGTTTGTGGTCCATTGTGGACCGCTAGTATAGTCCCATGTAAATGTAATGCAATTTAAACCAGCTGTGGTAGCAGACCTAATCAAGTAACAGTCAAAAATATTCCTATTAGATGAGATATTTATTGTAGGTTTATATTATCAAGAGTATGAGTCTCTTTAGTAGGTGTAATTTGGAATATGTTTCAAAGTAGACTAAAATAAAAAATAGAACAAATTCTCACTCATTTACATTTTTCTCTCTTAAGAGTTGGATGGGCCATTTTGTATTTGTCAAGGATTTTTATAGAGAAAAATGGAGGTCTTCCCATTTCCAAGGCTCCATCAGTTAAGGAGACGTAGAGTTTGCAGCTCAATAGGGTTGTGTTTGAAGTCAGGAGTTAAACTTTTCTCACTGCATTAGTAACTGCGTTACAGTTATGAACATCCATTTCCATAATTTTCACAATTCCTTTCCTCAATTCCCCATCCTATGAACACAATAACTCTGAGCCCAACTGGTTGACAGATCACTCTGGGAATTTTAGGGTACTTGCAAGTCGTCTCATAACTTGGAGAATGTTTTTTTCCTTTATTCTCTTGAATTCTGTTTACAATCAAATTATTTTTGTGAGAATACTGGTCCAAATCAGGAATTTCTTTCTCCATCTACATCATTTGTCTGCTCACCTTCTGATTTCATCATTTAATCGTCAAATTTCTTCTTCACACTTAGCTATCTTACAGTCTTAACCACTTACAATTTGCTAAACGTCATTAATACTTGTATGGCTCACAACTCAATCAACGAACACATATTGTCTGTTGTTTGAAAGTTATTTATTAGCATTGGATTGTTCATTATCTACATATCTTGAACACACATCTTTCTGCTTTGTTTTATGTCGTTGATGTTATTTAAATTAATTTTTTCAAGAATTCCAATAATTTAATTGAGAATGAAGTAAAGTTGATTCAGTGTAATTCTTGACCTTTGCAGCAGTACGTGTCACGACCTTGGAACCATCTGTCATGGCACACTAATACAGCACAAACCGGCTCTGACAAACAAAATGCAATACACAGTGAAATTTTCACTAAAATAAATATGATTTAATCTTGATCACAATGAATCTTAATTATAAAAGAACTTAATTTATGAATATTACTTTAAACAGATCACTATTTAAATGTAAATATGCACTAAATCACTGATCCGATACATTGCGTGTAGACTACTATCGCATCATTTCCTCTACTATACTTAGGCAAATAAATAATTGTTTAATTGGGTGGAATACTTACTACACAATGAAACAAGTTTCAAATAAAAAAAGTTTTTTTTTTCAAATGAAAAAAAGGCTAAGAAGCCATCTCTAACACTTAACACTGGAACTAATTGCTTTAAGGTGACTTCTGGACCACCACCAGTTACTGGGCTGTATGTAAGGATGGATCACTCAGCAGTCACCTAACCTAAAAATAGTCACACTTTTGTGATAATGTAAAAATACTTTGGTCAAGGTAACTGGCAAAAGTAGTAGACTTTTAGCAGAATAGCATTATAGTTCAAGTTTGTACGTAATACCAAAGGCTAATTTAATTGGTAATGAACAAATACTTCAATTCAAAATGTGTTTATTGAATTATTCTCTTTTTATCTTGCTTCAGAGGGCTGACATCGCCTTGGGCTCGTTGGCAGTCATGGCAGAGCGAGAGAATGTGGTTGACTTCACAGTCCCTTATTATGACCTAGTAGGAATCTCTATACTAATGAAGAAGCCCAAGATACCCACTTCACTTTTTAAGTTCCTAAGTGTTCTTGAAAAGGATGTTTGGCTCTGCATTTTATCAGCTTATTTTTTAACAAGGTACATTTTTAAACCTGATTAATAAACGGTGAAGCTGTATGATATTTATAAGATTGCGTATTTTATTAATAGTGTTTGGGAGATTATAGGTTATAGGTTACATGCTCGATCCTCTTAATACCAACATGGTGTCTGCTCAATGGTTGCCATCAACGTGGACACTACTAGAGAAGTCTGGGATGTCCATGTTGAATAGTGGTCAAGGTTCGGATGTTGTGTAGAGAAGAGAACTGAGTGTCAGACGTCAGTTAGCTGAATATCAGACCAATACTACCTGATTTGGTGTCCACGTAAATCTGTAGGTCCCATAATTGCCCTAGCTATTGGGCTATTAATAAATAGTCCTTTCAGAGCTAATTCAAATAGTAACAATGACTACTCTTCTTCATCTACACTCATCACACTCATTCACCCCTCATATCTCTATAATTGGTGTCTTAGAGATGAATAATGACTTCCTGGAGACACGCTTTAAGAAGTCAGTTAAAGAATTTCTTCCCATTCTAAGAACTTTAAGGAACGTATGCAAAGATTTCACTGGAAGGCCACGTGCTCCAAACTCTACTGCATAAAAATGACATTTGTAGCCATTTTGCCTTGCTGATAAGCATAAGGAAGCATATTTATTCAACTTTTACTCATGCTGGGATGGGATATTTTTGTCCCAAGGTACAGTCAATTCAACCATCAACACCGATTTTAGTCCAGTCGACACTGCTGTCAAATCAGGACACAATGAAGTTACTGGTACTTCTAGTGGGAACTCGTAGTGAAGGTTCCCAAAATCTGTGAGAACCTTCCAATCATTACTCTTCTTGATTATAGATGGCAATACCTTCATCTCAGATTGAAAGGCTTTTTCCCCACTCTTGATGAATGGAATCTTGGCATTAGCTTTCTTTGAGCACCTGGCCCTAGAAATCGCTAAGCTGATTGCCTCTCTGATGATGCTCAGGACTCTATTATGACACATATGTATGATATCAGGTGTAATGTCCATCTTGCAGTGTCACTGGACATCCAGCCAAAATATGCAGAGCAGTTGAAGGACCTCTTGAACACAGCGAGCAGCTGTCACTCTCTAACAAACCCTATCTCCTGAGATTGCTTGGATCAGGTAATGTGCACTGAAGAGCATTTGCATAGAACTTTAATAACTCAGGGGACCACTCGTAGAGAAAAACCTTCCACATAATCCTTGGTGGTATACACGTTTCTCCCAGTATAACCCAGTCATGCTGTATAGCCAATTCTTGAGCATGAACAACTGCCTTCATTTCTTCTTCCTCATCTATTAAGGCTCTCATCTTTCCGCCTCTGTCTTATTCCTTAACTGTTTCCAGCCTAATCTTTCTCTGTGCTGACTGATACTCCGCATGAACCTGTCCTTAAATGTGACCTGCTCCTGTAAAGGTCGTAGATCCATTGGCGATACTGAAGTTGCCTCACGTACAATTGCGTCTTTAGAGGATGACAAAATGCAACTTCTAGTCACCAAAAACTGTCTTGTTAGTAAGTCAATCTTCTTCAAGCCAAAACCAAAGTTGCTCTCACTCCTGTACAAGATACTAGGGTCCATGGATCTTCTCAGATACAACCATCGTTTCAATGCAGCGGTGGCCACCGTTTCCAGACCAACAACAGTGGTTTTATTGATTTTGTAGATCATTAATGGCCAGGGGGAGCTTCGAAACAAGCACATTGTTATAAATCCATGCCTTTTTGGGGCCAGACAGTAGGAGACCATTTACTGTTTCTATGTCCAGTTGAAAACCCTGATTTATAGCATGATTTGGGTCCGGCTTGCCCACATGTTAGAAGAACCTCCCCAAAAATTTAAAAGGAGCGCTGTAGTCAATTTAGATATGACTTGATTGTTGATTGAAAGACTGGGATCAGTTGGACCAAAAACAGTATTCTTTCTGGCCAAACACAAAGTTCTACATTTCCCCACTTTAACTTCCAAACACTTTGACCACTGGCAGAATTCATCCACCTTCTGAAGCAGACCACACATAGCCTTCTTATTTCTACAGAACAAGGTCAAATCATGAGCAAAGGCCAGGCAAGGTTGTACCACAAGATTCTGGCCAGTTTTGAAAACATACAAATGGTTTCGATGAATCTTTTTGATGAAGTCAAGGAGTAGGTTGAAAACAATTTTGGATCCAACAGGTGAAAAACAACAGCCCTGAAAAATCCCAGTTTCAAATTTTATATCAGGAGACTCCCAATCAAGAGTTAATATCTTGAAAGACAAGGTGTTGTAATACCAGAAAACTATGCTTCTTAAGTTCTGTGGTGCCTGATAGTAAGCCATAAGTTGTGCTTCACAGAACCAAAGGCACTGCCTAAGTGTAACCATGCAATAAAGATTTGCGCTCACATCTACGTGCGTCTGCCAATACCTCGGTCATCAATGTAGTATGTTCCATACATCCTGACACTCCGGATACAAAACCCTTTTGTAATTCTGGATTGAAAAGATCATTTCCATTCATATGACTATTGACACTATCCGCCACCATAGTAAAAAACACCTTTCCATGAGTGTTGGTAAGTTCAATTGGTCTTGTCTTGTTTGAAATAGAGCAGTTTTCTTCCTTTGGAATCAACTTGATTATAGCGATACCAAAACTTATAGTTCTATGAATTTTATGAAATTGTTCAGAATTTCACTAGTGGAATCCAGGATTGTTCCCGGTGTTTAACGAATATTTATGCTTACTTGTTTCAGCCTGTTAATGTGGGTGTTCGACCGCTGGAGTCCATACAGTTACCAGAACAACAGAGAAAAGTACAAAGATGACGAGGAAAAAAGAGAATTCAATTTAAAGGAATGCTTATGGTTTTGTATGACATCTTTAACTCCACAGGTGATGTTGATAATAAATGTATGAAAGTGGTACAATCTTGTTAAAATTTTGATATGATAAATTTGTTAATACTTAAGAATCAAATTTTTGATAAAATGTATATTTTTACCTGTTTGATTAGCAGTTATTACTTTTTATTTTCTCCCATAATTATGCGTTAGCGTAGAGAAAGTATTGTGATCGTCCAAAAAAATTTTTTTACAAGTTGGTCTAAAAATCCATTTTAGGATCTCCTGAAACTAACAGTGTTTTATCGAAAAAAAAAATTGTTGTCTTTATGTGTGTATGTGCAGTTCACTGGATACCATATGAATAGATACATTTTTATGAAATTTGGTATGTAAATAAATGTATTTAGTCAATACCTCCAGACCATTTTTTCACTTTATTGAAATTTTAGTTTTTTTTTTTAATTTTATGGGTAAAAAACATACAAAAATGGAATTTTCTCAAACACGGCTCTAAAGATTTTGATTAAATTTTTGGAAAATATGTAAATTACAATTTAAAATATTTTAGTAAAAACTGCATGTTTATAACTTGACTAGTTTTTGAGTTATGGCAAAAAAAGTTTTGGGAATCAAACTAGTAATTTTCAGTTTTGATTTTTTAGTGATTAATATGGCAGAAAGTTTGTGCTAATTCTTTGCAACCATTTATTCTGTTTACTGCAGTCACCACTGGTAATGTGTTTCCTTCCTGTCGTTCAATCCCTCTGTTTCCTTCACTAACTGAGTCTCTTCCCAACACAAATCCTCCTCTTTGTATATTCCTCCAAATAAATTGATCTGTTTCCACTTAAGTTACGACCTCTTCAACGCATAGCCTCTTTATCATGTTTAACATAATTTATTAAGAATTTTATATAACATCTTCTCATTTAAGGCTTATATGATTTTTTTTAACAGAATTTAAATTTGTGGGTTCAGCCTAAGGTTCCTATATAACAGGTCACCTCATTCTCATATGGTCTATATAAGCTGAGTTGTGACGTCAGAAGGAGACCTCCAACCACAGATTAAGTGTATTACTTACTCTGTGCCTCCAACACAGCAAGCTTAACAATTAAAACAACTTACTAAAAACCATTAATGTATTGTTTTTAAATGTGTTGCTGAGTTATACCCTTGAATATTTACTCCTACAGTAGATATCCCATCTAATAGGAATATTTGTGCCAGTAATTTGGTTAGTTAGTGAGGCCAGCAATTACAGCTGGTTTAAACTGCATTACATTTACATGGGACTACATTAGCGCTCCACAATGGACCACAAAAACAGCTGATATTTCAAGACTCAAAATTTAACATTGGATGGTAAATCTATTTGTGTATAAAATCAATGGTTATGTTTAGTAACTACTAAGTAATATCGATTCCAAAATAAGTCACTTACATCAAATATACGAACAACGCAGACTGTAGTGTCATTGAGAGTACAAATATCAGACGTTTTACATTGTTGCGGTTTGTTTTTTTGCAGCAGTAAAGTTAAAAAATCACAGCTGAGGCTTCCCTAATACATGAATGCTACCTGCGTGATACGGATACATACTTGTATGAGGCAACCTTTTTTATATAAACCTTGGATTCAGCCCAGAACATTGATACACTCTAGGTATGGATTGAAATTTACGCTTATAGGGTATATAAATAACGTTGAAATCAAATCTGAAAACAAATATTGTTAACTGGATATGAGAGACGTTCATTACTCTAAAAAAAAATACATATCCCATAAAGAATCCATGATCAGATTAGTGAGGAGATCGAGGACTCATTTTACACAAGAGGGATAACAATAGGTATTCTTACTAACTAAAGTAATGGAGATCATTACATATTTTACTGACAAATCATATATATTGTAAATAACTGCCTTGATACGGGATGGTTTTCTACACTTGGTTATCCTTCCCCCACGGTTTTAACTCAATAGGTAAATATAAAAGCTCGTCCTGCAGCATCGCTATATTATAATATTGCACAGTACCCTTGCTTTCATGTTAGTTTCTGATTTCTAATCAATGGCAAAGCTTGATGTATTCACCTGGTTACCTTTGCTACAGAGTAAAAGTTGGTGATCACTGAACATAAAATAAATATGGAGGGGCATACACATATGAATTAGACTAAAAGAGGAGCGGTATTAGACTAAATGAGTGTGAATCCTCAAAGCTCTTGGGCCTCATGTTCGATGGTGACCTCACTTTGTCTGGTCGTGTAAGTGCCGTTTGTCGGCGGGCCCTTAGTCGACTAAGAATGTTATACAAACATAGGTACTTGTTTCCCAAAGAGACCAAGCTTCGCCTTGTCCAGGCTCTTGTGCTCACTGTGATAGATTACTGCCTCCCTGTGTATGGCAATATTGTGTCTAAAGGGGATTTAGACAAATTACATAGAGTGCAAAATATGTGTGTCAGGTATGTATGTGGACTAAGAAGGTTTGACCATGTTTCGGAGGCTGGGTTTGCTGACTGTAACTGATACCTGTACTTTGCGCTCCTTATGCCTAGTTTATAGAATCCTTACACTGGCAGGCCGGAATATTTGAGGTAAAAACTAAAAAAACAGGTCTCAGATCCGATCTCGCAGCACTAGACAGGATAAAGTTTTGGAGATGCCTCGCGTTCGCTGTGAATTTGAAAGAAAAATATTTGCGTACTTTGCTTCCAAATTATTTAATGAGTTTTCCTCCAATTTAACAGGCCAGGGTGTATCTGAAACTACATATAAAAACAAAGTATATAAATATTTAATGTATAATACAAGCTGATATATCCATATATAACTGTATTGTATACATAACTTTGTTTTAATTATGAATAATTAAAATTAGCTTTTAATTTTTTAAATAATTGTAATATGACTTGAGTTGTTTTGAAAACCAGCATGGTTTGTTGAAAACCGCTCCTAAATAAAGACCTTATTTATTTATAATTGGCATTGCAGTGACTGTCGCCACCACTGCCATCTTGGGTACTTATAGAAACACCAAGCGGCACTCCAAACTGGAGATATCTGCCATGTCCATTTTTCAATCAAATTAACATGCTAATATTGAACATAAAATTTGTAACTTTAAAATAGGAAAAGGTGATTAGCTATGAATGCTAACAGTAGTGTTGATATTAAAATTTAGTTTGTTCTGTATTTAACATAATTAATTAAAGTTAGTTTGCAATTAACTAAGCCTCATATCATCACATGATTGGTCGGTAGGTTGTTTAGATCCCATCTTCTTAAGCTAAAGGTTTTTAGTTCGATCCCATTCAGTCATAACAGATTTTGAAATGAATCAGCTGATATCCACCGGCTGTTAATTTGTCATTTGGCTGTTAATTAATGACACTTTCTAGGGAATGGTTGGCTTTAGTTCGTTAACAATGACTACACTCATTCATCTACACTCATCAGTCTCATTTAAAATCCATATTCGCCCATATCTTGACGATCGGCGTCTTAAGAATAATAACAAACAAAAATATATATAAATAGACCTAAATAAGGTGGATGCATGTAACTTCAATTAACCACTTAAAAACCTTTAAGCTCCAAAATAGCTGCCGTTTCAGAACTACAAAGAATTTTTCAAAACCCCTTCAAATTTCACAACTTCAATATAGGATCAATCATAATATGACATTTCAGCCTTGGAGGTTTACAGGAGCGCACCCAAGGGCGTTGCTTTGGGTGCTGAAGTACCCCCCTGGCGAGTTTTTTCTGCAAAATTAAAATGAAATTGCTTTGTAGAATACTGTACCATAGTCCACAAAATAAGAAGTTTGCAGCGAGTTGTTCAGTTTTTAAGAGGCTGTAAGCTATAAGTGTAACCTATATCAATAATCAACATCACTAGCATGTGACGGGGACGATAGTTGTAGACTGCAGTGCGATGTGAGAAGACAGCGGTAAATAGTCGGCTGTGCGTCAAGGTCAAGCGTGAGCAACCCAAAAATATGCTAAAAACAACTTTTTGTATATAAATAAAACTCTGTTATAATCACTAAAAAAAACTTGAGTTTCATTACTGTACGTATACCTAATTTTGCAACCTCCCCCCCCACCCACCAGATAGCAACCCTGTGCGCCACTGGAGGTTTATATGTTTCTGAGATACAGCGATGAATGAGTGTGTGGTATTTGGCTTATATACATATTAGGGATAGCCAAAAGTAATCACACCAGTTTCTTTGCATCAGTTGATACAATTTAACTCATGCCAAAATTAACTGATGCGTGAGACCACCTGATGCAAAAGGAAATGAATATTCCATATCCTGATCGCCTGTTCTGCTTCTATTTGTATCAGACAACAGTCAGTTGATTTCCTGTTGTAATAGAAAGCTGATACAAGTCTTAGATAAATAAAACAGTTCATTCAATGTTGTATTACAGTAATTAATATTCCACGAGTTTACAGCTTATATGAAAACAATCAGTAAACAATTTCGTAAATAATTTTAGTTGTCAGTTTTTTCAAAGTTTTAACATTTCATATTTTATTTGCTATATTCATACTTCTGATTTTCAATTACACGTAATTTAACTTAACTCATTTTATTTCAAACATTCTTTTGTTTTAAAATACCTTATTTGCTTCCATTTACAATATAATTGAATGTTTTCTTTAAATTATGGATTGACTTGGAACAAAATTACAAAATAATGTGATGTTAGCAATTCTGTTTCTTGGCATCAGTTAAATTAATCACTTTTTTTGTGTATCAAACTCTTAAACTTATTGAAATTCATGGTCTAACAAGAACCTACTGCTTCAAAATAATTCGTTTGGCTGATGCAATTAATTTCAACAGTAACATAATGCCGGCTGACCACTTCCTGTCACTTCACATCAGCTAAATTAAACTGATACACGCTGGCAAATTGAACTGTTATATCAGTTAAGCAAAAGTAGCAGATTGGCACATCCTTAATACATATATAGACCATTCCTACACAATCTTGTATTATTTAATTGTAATAAATACTGTGTTATTAGTAAGGTAACGACCTAAGATAAACTGAATGTATACAGATCGCTCATCTGAAAAGTGTCACATTCTTTTTAGTTTGAGAACTATCCTCTTTGCTGTGTGTGGAATGAGCACAGCTGTTAATTATTTTTATCTTGAATTAGCATTTGAAATAATGTTCTGTGTTCAGGCCATTCTGTTATGGATCCATGAATAGACTATCCAGTAGCCTTTGTCTTGCTTGCTAAATTAAGTTTAACTCAATTTCCTTTTCACCATAATATACATTAAGAACTTGAATATTTGTATGAGTCAATTTTAAAAACTTCTAAAAAAGCAGATAAATTTAAAGTAGCTAGAGCAAAATTTTATAATGTTATGTATAATGCTCAAATATAGAATGATGGATTTGTCTATTAGGGTGGAGGAGAAGCACCAAAGAACCTCAGTGGCCGACTCGTTGCTGCAACTTGGTGGCTTTTTGGTTTCATTATAATTGCTTCATACACTGCAAATCTGGCAGCATTTCTGACAGTTTCACGTTTGGATACTCCAATAGAATCATTGGATGGACTTAGCAAGCAATACAAGATACAGTATGCTCCTTTACAAGGTTCTTCCACCATGATGTACTTCTATCGCATGTCACAGATTGAAGCTAAGTTCTACGAGTAAGCGACATATTCATATGGGTTCATTGTTATTTTATGTATATCTTTATAAGATGTTTCCTTAAGATTCAAAAGTTAAATGCTGTTTAAGTTCACTGATTCAAATGTCAAGGAAGGTACCCTTTTATTCATCTTAAATATTTCACCAAATATAATTTAACATTACAGATTTAAAAAAAAAAAAGTTAATAACATTTTGATTATTTTTTCTTAATCTGCTATTTTTGATTATTTCAATGACTTGACTAGTGTTATCACTAAATGAAAACACATAAAATTTCAATCTTCCTTGAACCATTGGACACTTGAAGCTCTTGTTTGTTGGTTATTTTCACTGCACATACGTTTTACAAGCTATTTACAAGTTAAGTATAGAAGATTGCAACTGCCAATGGTAATACTCACAGAATTTTCTGAATTTGAGAAAGTCAGCTTCAATTTTAGAAAGGTCAGGTTCTGAATACTATGTGTACCATTGTATTCAGACTAATTAAATTCATTTTTAAAATTTTCTTTTCAATTCTTTAAATGATGAAGGTTATTTAAGAAACACGTAGGATGTTTGTCTGTAATTTTCAAATTAACTATATATTTTTTTGAAAATGATATTGTATTAATAAATTTAAGTTGGATTTTAGGGTGTAGATTTCATTTAACATAACTGCTAGGGTCTAACTTATTCACCACACATCCGAAAAAAATCAAGAATTAATATTACGTAAAACATTTAGGATATGATTAATTGTGCTAAAACAGAGGAAAAAGTTAAGGAAAAGACAAGTCTTAAAATGCTTTGTTTTCAATCTACACATGTTTTATTACATAAAAACTCATAACTTAAGTTTCTTAAGTTTGGAATTTTGAATGACTGTTTGTCTATTTCAGATCTAACACTTTGCAAAAGATGGAAAAAATACCTTTACTAGATTAAAAATAGTGGCTGTTTGGACATTTTTGCACCAAATTTAACTAAAACCATAGTAGATTTGATAAAATTATAAGAAACATAAAAAAACAGATTGTTACTTGATGAAACCTATGACACCTCAAATGTTATGATTGGTTCACAAATATAAGAGAGATTGGAACCTACTAAACAATGGATTCTACTAAGCAATATTTTTTTTATTCTTATACTTGTTTTACAACCAATATTGATACCTCCTTTGAACAGAGGAAAACAAACATTTTTAAGAACTGTTTCTAATTTAGTTGATTTTTCCCTTAAAAATGAATGCGTTGTTGAGCAAATCAGTATTAATGCAGTGCCTGTGAATACATTGTTTACATAGCTCCATTGTATTAAAAATAACACAGTTATTCAATTTGTTTGAAATTCATAACATCGTTAGAGATATTATTATTCTTAAAATTAGTTGGACTTTTTCAACAAGTCAGTTTTTTAACTAGACAACGTTTCGAGAGGTGTGAAACTTCTCCTTCTCAAGTGGCCTAAATTATCTTATATTTATTTACCATGCAAAGAAAAAAAAAAGAAAGGCATGAATAAAAGGCCCTTGTCACAATTAATATTTAAAGGCTTAAAACCTATTACATGATTGTAACTTAAAAAAATACACACAAAAAATGCCATACAAAAAATTCTGAAATTAAAGAAAAAATATCAAAATAGACAAATTACAAAACATCTTCAATCTTATACATACGCTGCACCTGCCTCCAGGTTAAGGGAGGCATATCCGGATCTTCCTTAAAACAGAAACAACAGTCTGTGCTTTAATTTTATTTCGTAGGCTTAAGCGGCCGGTATTATTACATATAACTAAAGCTTCTGCTAACGACTGCGTCAAGGTGTTATCTACAATATGTACATCACCAAACGTTTTGCCCATGCTGATGTGGCATCCTCAGTGTTATCTCTGAGCTTCTATTGTTACCTGAAGCTTTAGCTATTAGTCTGTGTTTTCTTCTATGTGTACATTCCCTAATTTGACTTGATTCCACGTACACCCCAAACAACAACCAATGACCTACATTCCTATTAAATTATATTGATTTATTTTCAGTATCAATCCTGCAAAAACTGGTTATGCAGTTTTTGTTAAATGATCACAACTTTACTGCTTGGTATGCTTATAACAACCTTGAAAGGTTATCTTGTTACATTAAAAACAAATTTTATGGTTGTAGCATCTGGAAGGAAATGTCACTGAACGACAGTCTGAGTGAGATTGAACGTGCAAAACTTGCTGTGTGGGATTATCCAGTTAGCGACAAGTATACGAAGATGTGGCAGGCTATGAAAGAAGCAAAACTGCCAGCGACGCTAGAAGATGCTGTGAAGAGGGTTCGGGATTCTCCATCCACAAGTGAAGGGTTTGCTTACCTGGGTATGTCTGAGTAAAAATTATGTATTGTCTTATCTATAAAAGTGCTTTTAATTGAAAAATATCATAAACCACTTTTTTAGTTGCAAATCTATTAGTTGTCTGAACCTAAGATTCTATAGGTTATGAACAAGACTGATGAGTAGTGATGGATCACGCTAGGGCCTCAAATTTCTTTTTTTAATCACATTTAAAAATGCATGATAATTTACATTCAAAATTTACTGACAGACAGTGAAAATGCAGGGCAACGAATTTATAGCAGTCACCTGAGGTGCCGCATTGTAAGATGTACGTCATAGTAAATGCAAGTTCCTCAAACAGGACAATGAATACACATCTATAAGAAGCAAATAGCCAATGTTAAAAAGTCATAGTACTTTTTTTCTAATCTCGCTATTTTGGTGCGGCTGCCACTAAATTGAGCTTATTGCACGGCAGTCTAAAGTGAGACAGAGAGGGCAGCGCAGCCGATTGGAGAGAGATGGATGATTTCAAATTGCCATAAGAATGAGAGAGAAAGAAAAAGTGGAGCGGGGTATTTGGGTTAGGAGGGGGATAAATGGTAGAAAATCTCACCCAGCTCTGCATTTAGTAGCCGCGCTAAGCTCGTTTCGTCTGTAACAGGAAATTTATCTATTTCCTTATCTCTTTTCACTTCTTATACATTGCATAGGATGGGCAGTATAATGGTGTGGATTACTGCAAGATTAATGGGAACTCTATTTTGTCATCAGATCTTCTTTTCCTAAGTTCTTAGATGTTAATAATGATTTGAAAGCATCAATAGAAATTCAGTACTTAAAAAGACTTTTGAATGGCTTCTAGAATTACAATTTGAAAAGTATAATTCTTAAATCTTAAAAAATTGCAAGATTTAATATTTTAAAAAGTGACGCAATGCCACTGTTTTATTAGCACACATAAAGAGTTCTCAACCAATGTTAAATTTTGAGTCTTAAATTCTCAGCTGTTTTTGTGGTCCATTGTGGAGCGCTAGTGTAGTCCCATGTAAATGTAATGCAGTTTAAAGCAACTGTAGTAGCAGACCTCTTTACCTAACTAAATTACTGGTACATATATATATTCCTATTAGATGAGGTATATATTCAAAGTAATAATATAATCAAGAAAAATGGAAAAAAAGGAATGGATACAAAAATCATTCAAATGATGTTAAGTCAAACATTAATATTTCACTCTTTACATAATCAACCATTTAGCTGTTGTTTTTTGTTATTTTTTTAGGGGATGCTACTGATATCCGGTATTTATACATGACAAACTGTGATCTGCAAATGGTTGGGGATGAGTTCTCTCGGAAACCGTATGCTATTGCTGTTCAACAAGGTTCTCCTTTAAAAGATCAGTTTAACAATGCGTAAGTTTTACATAATTCCAAGATGATTTTTTTCCATTTATTTATACAGAGATATATAAAACATCTCTAGATTTATAATCTTGTTGCAAAACATCTTGTAAATATTAATTTGTAGATTTTGATAAGTTATTATGAAAAGTTAAAAGACCAAATTTAGCAAAATCACATAGAAAGCAATCATTATTTAATGACAAATAAAAATATATTGATTAATATTAACTAAGTTTTGAATGACTATAAAAAGAAATATTTATCAGATTCATGGTATATTTATTTATCATCTTTTAAGAAGAAATCTCATCAAAACCAGTTTCAATTTTCAAAAAATATTTTTATTTTATTTCCCAAATACCTGCTAAAGCACATGAAAATATTTCCTTGTAATGCAGTGTTGTATTTTGGGCTGTTGCCTGCCAGATATTGGTGGTCTCGTTATCAATTGTTAATGCAACAAGAATCTTGTTTTTTGCTCTACAACAAACAGCTGAAGAAAAATACATGTTTAATAAAATGTTTAGGATTATGTAGAATTACTACATTAACTCTTTGAGGAGCAAAAAAGTACTAGCTTTTTTCCTCGCTTTTCAAGCCCAATATGTAAAACATTTAGGCTGAAAATATGCAAGTCTTTATACATTTATTTACAAAATCTGTTATAATAAAGATACAAGGGTACTTCTTTGACCAGAATGTTTGTAATTGAGTACTTTATCCAAATAAATACCTAAAAAGTCTTCCCATAATTTAAATATTTATATTTTGTCAAAAAGTGTATTTTGTATTAAACATTCATTTATTTTTTTGTACGCTTACAGCTTGAAAACAAAAAAATATTTTATGTTTTAAACTGTGTTATTAAGTCTAAACTTATCACTTACAAACACAGAACAAATTGTAAAAATCGTATTGAAAATAAAAAAATTATAACAAAATATTTTGTTAATACTGTCAGATTAGTCTGTTAAAATTAACTCTCTATCTATTATTGTCAGTTCTTTTCACTGACGTTATTATCCAACAGCTGACTGCAGACATTGAAAAAAACATTCTCGAACGTCTGCGTATCATCCTAAAGACGTACAAGTTATCATAAGCGGTAAATTGGATGTTATATGTAACAAACTTCCAATGACTGGATATCGTCATTTGGTTCTCGACGTGAAATTTAGTTATGGCCATATTTCGTCATTTTGGTCCTCAAGGGAAAAAACGTAAATGATGAAATATAGTCATTCAGTCCCCAAAGCGTTAGATAAAAATGCTTGTTTGTTTGGGTGTGAATTTATTCTCATTTTATTTATATTTATACTTCAATGATATAAAACTATCGAGAACTTTCAGGTTAGCAGTATGCAAATAGTTTGACCCACCACCATTACCTCCTTACCATCCTATTGAACTTTACCTTAATTTCATCCTCCAAAAAGTATCAGATCCTCAGTTCTTCTCCATCGCTGAACGCGGAGCCATGGTCCCTGAAATCCAATGACAACATAATGATCCTTCCTGCCGATAAAGGTTCCACCACTGTTATTCTTAACAAATCCGATTATATCAATGAAATTAACCTCCACTTGTCCGATTTCTCCACCTACAAAAAACTTGACTTCGACCCAACCAAAAAACACAACCAAGAACTGAAAAATCTCCTCCTTCATCATGCTAAACACCAAAACCTAACCACCGCCAGCCAAATCCTGCTTATCAATGAACAGCCTATTCCACCCCAGTTTTATATCCTGCCTAAAATCCATAAAGGCACCATCCCTCCCCCTGGAAGGCTCTTATTGTGGCCAGCTATAATTCTGTTACCGAACATATCTCTGCCTTTGTTAATGACAAACTCCAACCTCTAGTATGACAACTTCCTAACCACGTCCAGGATACCTATCATTTCCTTAGTCTCCTCTCCAATCTTGCCCAACTTCTACCCCTTAACACCAAACTGGTTACCATTGATGCCACTTCACTGTACACCAATATACCTCACGCTCATGGCTAAGCTGCTGTTGAGTATTTCCTCAATACACGCCCTCCAAACACCAAACCTAGCACTTCATTCCTAGTTCAGCTGACTCAATTCATCCTTGAAAAAAACAACTTCCAAAGTTCTGGTATCAACTACCTCCAGATCAAGGGTACCCGCATGGCCCCTTCTTATGCCAACCTGTTCATGGGGAAATTGGAGAAGACTTTCCTTCAAAAACAACCCCTCTGCTGGCTCTGTTTCATCGATGATATTTTCATGATCTGGACTGACTCCGAAACCAATCTTGAAACCTTTCTTCAAAGCCTACAAAACTTTTCATCCCTGAATTTCACACGGCAATCCTCTTCTGAACGCATAGTCTTCCTTGATGTTGAAATTTGATTGGAGGACGGTGTCCTTCAAAGTGATATTCACATCAAACCTACCAATAAACAACAATACCTTCACTATACTAGCTGTCACCCCAACAACACTGAAAGCTCCCTACCCTATAGCCTAGCCACCCGTGCCAAACATATCATTTCCTCTCCCTGAAACCTAAATAAATACAACAACCAACTTTTCAGTGTATTCCAAAGAGAGGTTACCCTTCCAACCTTATAAAAAACCAAATCCGTTAAGCCCAGTCCCAAAACCAACCCCAAACCAGAAGCAGTTCCCAATGCTTACCCCTTGTCACTAATTACCACCATGGCCTACAGAAACTCAACCAAATCCTGAAAGATGGCTTCAACATCTTAAAAGCTTCCCCCCACACCAAAGATCTCCTTGAAAAACCTCCTATTGTGACTTTCAGACAAAACAAAAACTCATCAGCAAACTTCATATATATACTAACTGAAATACTGCATCTATACCTGAGCGTTGCTCTATGGATGTACAGCCCCCACCACAGCTACCTACCCAGCAATAGTGGAAGCCATGTCAATCTCTCTCTCTCTCTCTCTCTAATAATCTGAAGAAAATGCCAGTGGCATTGAAAATTCGTGAGATTATGTGCTTATTTTTACTACTCTGGTGTTAGTGAACTTGTCTTCTAAGGTAAGTTTGCTGATTTCCTACCTCTCCAATATACTAATTCCTGGCCTAGTGCCCTTTAACCTAATCTAAAATTACATTGTACTCATTGATACCTGAATCCTATAATGACAGTATGACATTCATTTACATAGTGGGTTGCCATAACACACACATTAATTCGTCCCATTCAATTAGCAACTATTGTACAGTAAATTATTGATTATTTATACACTGATTATCTTCTATGTAGCATTTGAATTATAGAACATTTTGAAAATAAGTACCCTGTTTAAAAAATCCATATATTTTTATTGATAAGCATAACTATCAAATTACAGGATTTTACAATTACTTAACAAGAGAAAATTAGAAAAATTAAAGGAAAAATGGTGGACTCTAAACCCAGAGAAGAAAGATTGCGAGAAACAAGATAACCAATCTGATGGCATCAGCATCCACAATATTGGTAATGTGAAAAATGTCATGCTAAATTGTCATGCATATTCAGTATTCCCTTTTATAGTTAAAACAATAATAAAACTGTAAATCTTTACAAAGTGATATTTTTTAAGCTTCATTTGCCAGTCCAGAGGTCTGTATGTGAGCTTATTCAACCAGTTAAGCATTGTCAGCTCAGCCAGGATTTGAACCTTGTACTTCCTAGTCCTAAACCTTGGTTACTAAGCTTTATTTTAAGCCTATATTTATGGTTTCAAGGCATATCAAGAGTTACCAGATGGCATAGAGCATTAAAAATGCATAAGAAAAAACATAAAAAGGGGTATATTTTTGACGCTACTAACATCTAAAAAAATCTTCTGGTTATAGTTAATAGCTGTAAAAAATGTTCTGTTTACTGTTCAATTAATAATTATTTTACAAATATTTTAGCATAAATAAAACTCATATGCAGGTACTAACAAAATAATTTTACATTCATGTTTTTCTTCGATACGTTGTTGATTAACTTGATAATTTATGACTTCATAGAACACATTTCATTGCCTGATACTGCCATGTTTTATAATTTTGCTTATACTGTAACTTGGTACTCAGTGTAACCCAGGGGTGTCCAACTTGCAATGCCTCAAGGGCCAAAACTAAAACCTTTGATGTTGTCGCGGGCCATATAATAATTTTGTTACAAGTAATAAAAAAATAAAGTGAGGTATAAAAATAATTAAAACAAAAAAGAGTATTATTTCTTTTATTGCTCAACAACTACATTTTTTTATAAACGGAAAATTTATTGATAACACTTTTCAATAATCAAGACAAACATTGCAAAAGCAACGAAAAAGATATATCCAATTAGTGTGAGGACTGTGGTCGATCGGCTTCATCCACCAATGAAGAAATGTCCACCTCCAGTTCAGTTGTAGACAGTCTCATAAGATGACGTAAGGAAGAATCGGTAAGGTTACTTCTTTTTTTGTTTTTTATGTATTTCATGGAGGAAAAGGCACTTTCACATGTATATGTGCTTCCGAACATTGACATCATTTTCAGTCCAAAATCTCGCAGGTTTGGGAATTTCTCCTTTGACAGTAATTTGAAAAATTCAGGTCCCCTTTCTTGTTTGGTGATTAGGAACATGTCTGCTTGAAGATCACATAACTCAAGCTGTAAGTTGGGTGGTTGATCATCAATGGTTGCTCCAAGAGGGTTATTATAAAGTAGTACACTGCTTTTGAGACTTTCAATTTCTTCAAATCTTGTATTGAATTCATCAATAACTTGTTCAATTTGTGAAATGCAGGATGAAAACTCAATATTTTCCTCACCGTTGAATTCTTCTGCTATTTGCAGACAGATAGGGAAGTGTGTCAGGTTGTTCTTTTCCAAAGCACGTTTAAACACGTTCAGCTTATTACGGAATCCGTTTATCATTCCGATCAAACCTGAAACCGTCTGGTTTCTTCCTTGAAGACTCAAGTTTAACATGTTAAGATGATTAGTCAGATCTGTTATAAAAGCTAACTGTCTTAAGAATTATGGATCCTTAAACTTCTCTTCCAGTTCAGTTGTGTCAGATGAAACGTATTTGTTGATGAATGCAGGGATTTCCTTTCTTATGGCAAAAAATCGTTCCATGCACTTTCCTGCACTCAGCCACCTTACATGGTTGTACATTAGCAAGTCTCCATACTCAGCCTCTGTTTCCACTAAAAACTGCTTAAGTTGCCTGTGTAAAAGAGATCGATTTCCACCTCTAATCATATTTATAATCTTAATCACGGTTTGGAAAACTTGATCTTCCTTGACTGATTTTCCACATAAAGCTCCCTGATGTATAATACAATGAATTGTTGGGCAAGTGACACCATTCTCTCGAAGCAGACCCACTAATCCAATTTTTTTACCTGTCATTGATGGCCCCGTCTGTTGCTATGGCTGAACATTTATCAAAGCCTCCAATTCTGTCAACTGTTTTCTTCACAGCCTCATAGATGTCTTTTCCTTTTGTTATTCCATAAAGAGGACAAATATCAAATAACTCCTCTTTACTGGTAAAATCATCAAAAGTAGTGCGCATATTAACAGCTGAATAACATCGGTTTGATCAGTGCTTTCATCCAAACAAAGTGAGAAATATGAACTTTTCTTAACCAGGCTAAGCATAGATTTTTCTACTTGCTCACCCATAGCAACAATCCGTCTTTGTATGGTTTGATGTGAAAGTGGAACTGATTCAAATTTCTCCGCCATTTTAGAATCACCGAAAGCTTTGGCCATTTCAACAGCACATTTTTTTATCAAATTGCCATCAGTGAAAGGTTTTTTTGCCTTTGCCAGCTCAAGCGACACGGCATAAGATGCATGCAAAGAATGCGCTTGAGAGTGTAATATTTTACTGAACATACCAGTTTGCTGTTTAAGCTTTTTCTTCAAATCTGCAACTAGGGCACGCCGACTTTCATTTGTGTAAGTAGCATACTTATTTTCATGCACTGCTGTGTAATGTCTTCTCACATTATATTCTTTAGGCACTGAAACGACATTCATGCACACTAAGCACTGCAACTTTCCATTATTGTTAGCAATCAAGTAATCACTCTCCCAACTTTCTTTGTAAATTCTGTTCTTACTATCAATTTTCCGTTTTACTGGTTTTACACTCATTATTGTATAAGAGGAATCAAGACAAAGAATTAATCAAGTTCACTGTTCACTAGCAACGTAATAGATTAGCCGACTAGCCTACGTGTCAGTAGCACACTGGCACGATGGCGGCTGGCGACGGATGGTAAGCAGTGGGAGGTGTGGCCTGCGTGAACTGTGATGCGCAGTAATCAGTGCAGTTCTCATAGTGGTGGAAGACGATTGTGTTCGTTACACGTCCGCGAAGCGGACACGCGGTACAGTACTTGTGATGTAAAAACACTGCTAAACCATAAAATATAAATTAAAAAATCTTTTTTCACAGTGGCAGAATTTAAAGAAAATATATGCTTTTCGAAAATCTTACGTGGGCCACAACAAATAGCCTCTGGGTTGCCAGTTGGACAACCCTGGTGTAACCCTTAGTGTGACTTCTCTCTGGCTGGAAACCCCATCCTTATGCTACACCAAATCTTAACCTACCCGTTGGTGACTACATTAACTAAAAAAAGTCAATTATTTTAAGGGTGAGTAAGTCAGTTTCAAGCTAAATATGAGGAAAACTGATGCTGCTGACTAAAGTCAACATTATATTAGTACTCCCAATTCAGTTATGCCGTCACACTATTCAAGAGCCTAATTGGTGTGGTTCAGAAAACAGGGACCTCAGCTACTATAACACTGAGGTACGATGTGGAATGGACAAAAATTGGTTAACACAGCTGGAACTCTCAGCGAGACAATGTTGTACTGTGATTTTGGGGTATATGGCTATAGTTCTTTGCTGCTCATGACAGATAGAGAGCTCTGAAGTGAATTTGTTATCTCTCAACAATTTAAACTGGCGATTTGATGCGTATATTTAATATTTAAACAATGCTAAACGTAGTACATCCACTGCCTGTCTTTCGTTTATAATGGGTTAAATAAGTAACAGTTTAATTTCAGGCAGAACCTTCAAATTCATCTAATGAAATCTTTTAATCTTACAATGCAGAGTAAAATTTAATCATTGTCTGTTTGGTCAAATTGTCAAGGAGCAACTAATTTATAATTGCTATTTTTATGGACAATTTTTGAGCCCTTCACCTGCTGTTTTGCTTTACATCAGGGCTCACAGGTATATGCATCTGAATATAAGGAAAATTTCAGCGCTTTACTCACAAACTGTACATGTTTACTAGAAAATTTGAATAGTTATTGCACATGAAACCCCAATTTTTTACACAAATGTTGGGTTTCACATCAGCTATTAGATGTTCTTTTCTTATTTTTGTCCTAGGGAATATATTTTTACATTTATTTACCTCTATTCCTGAAACACCCGCATGTTTTCCAGTCCAAAGTGCTGTGTAGAGAACTAATTTGAGCTAGACACACATTCAAGTCAATTAGCCTGGTGTAGACCCTGTGCTGAACATGAATTCAGGGTTAATCTAAGTGACCACCAGTTTGGTATCATTTCGCAGACAGACGTATCCCAAATGATCTGGTGGAAGTTGTGAGTAAGAAAAAAAGGAGCCATGACTTATGGTCATGTGATTCAACTTACACCCACCAAATTAAGCTGAGTAGCCGTACTGAAGATTATACAACCTGACAGAATCGGCACATTGGTTAGTCTATATTAAATAATTCTCAGAGAGTTATATTAATGGCATGGTTCAATGTTACAGGAGGTGTATTCATTGTGATATTTGTTGGCATCGGACTGGCCTGTGTGACTCTAGCTCTAGAGTACTGGTGGTACCGCTCTCGCAAGCCCAACGTAGCTCCTGTGCCACCCAGTCACAGACAACTGCTGAACAAAACCCATCTGTCATCTAAGCTTCATGATGAAATCCTAAAAGGATTGCCAGCAGATTATGCTGGTCTCCAGAATAGACGCCTATTGCAACCATTTGGCACCAGGTACAACTAGTTTTGACTTGAGATGGCCGTTTACCTCCGCAAAAACATTAATAATAATAATTGTATCGTAATAACTGAAGTGTCATTTGAAAGGTGAAGACCTATTCTAATGGACCTTAAGTGGGTTTTTGTAAAAAATGAGTACTTTATGCTTTTTAATGGTTAAAAATGTTAAATTTTGAATGTAATTCTTGAAGATTTTACATTAAAAAACTCACAATATAAACTTATGGTTCAATAGATTGGACCTTTAATAATCATAAAGTGTTCATTATAACTCTTAATAATAATAATAAAAAACATAAACCATACAGTTGAAATAGAAAAGAAGGTTTTGGCCCACTGACAGTAAAATTGCATTGTTTCAATAGAGTTGTCAACTTCCCAGCGGTGGTAGTTTGGGAAACCGCCACCATAAACTAAAGAAAGCTAATAAATTCCAAACTCATTGTAATACAAACACCTTTTACTCATTTCAAATCAAAATTTTAACACCATGGCTACCTCGGAATTGTAAAAATGTAACTAACTCTAACACTTAAGAAAAACAGTATTCTATACTACATAAAATATTCATATTTAGTATTTTGACAAAAAAGGTTGCAAATAACCAAAATACAAGTAATACATTACTTTTGGGAAATCGGCACTGCCAAAAGTATCTACAGTTAAACTGCAATGCAAAATAAAATTAACCCTATGGAGGGATTTCATATTTCGCATCATTTAGAACCTAACTAAATCTTGTATAAATATTTCCACTAGTACGTGTATAATAATACCAATTTCTTTTTCATAACAACACTAATTGTTTGTTGATGTTTGTTTGGGTTATGTTATTTGTTTCCCAGGTAGAATTGAATGTATTTAGAAGTGGAATGTAGTGTAGTTTTTGAGTAGTTTATTGTTGTAAAAATTGCATAAATTAAATGTGATAGTGCTATTAGGAGTAGTGTAATTGGTAGGATTTTGAATGAGAATCTGGACTCAGAATCCTTGTTTTGTAAAACATTTACCTACATAAGACAAAAATGTAAATAGTTTATATAGAAGTGTAAATATTGTAAATAAATATCAACAAATGTATATACAGAACTGCATGGCTGACTGGTAAGTTTTTCTAAGTTATTTGTGACGTTCTAAGCATGTTTTTATTGTACTGCATGTTGACCTCAATTTCTGTTATTTGATAACATTGCATGATGTAACATACAGTATTTATTTTTGCACAAATCTCCACGAAAATTTATCCTGAAGTAGATAATTACATATATTCAAAAATAGACGCGTTTCCACTTAATTTTGTAGTATTTATAGAGTATTTCAGCACAGAAAATTAATTCATTTTATTTTTCTCAAATGCTAAAACATCGTTTTACATAGAGAAAACTAAAGTGAATTTGATTGTGAACCTTTTAAAACTAAAACTATATAAATATGCACAATGCAGCCCAAGTTATAAAAGCTGTATCCAGGCACATCAATGGTTTGACAATCGTTCCTGATAACGAATCACAAACTTGATTAGGTATAAAATCTGGGTAAGGCCATATTGAAACTCACCATCTCCCATTCCTTGGTCAGGTAATTAGCTCCCAACAATGATAAAGTGGGTACCAGCTTCACTGAAAATTTGACTTCTGACCAACAAGCAAATGATAAAAAACACCAAATTCAGAATTATTTGTTGAAAACTTCAGACTCAGAATATTCTTTATTCAGTGGCATTATATTATAAATACATTGAAAAATGTCACTTATTACATATAAAAGTTTTTTCAGTCTTGCCTAAGGAAGCCACCAAGAATAATCTGAGAATACGTTTTTCACACCTATTGTTGTTCAGTGACTGAAGGGGCCAGGGCCCCGAAATATTTCACTATTGAATTCTTTGTGTTGTGATTGTGTCTCTATTTACAGTGTACTAGTTTACTAGGCATGCTGCTTTCCTTCTTTTCATTACTACTGAAATCCTAGGCCTAGTGCTCCAAATTTAACCTGTATAATTTTATAATCGTGATCCTTCATTTAAAAATGTAACAGTTATAATAGAAAATAAATCTTTATTCATAAACATAGAGTTTAGAAATGTTCGTCAAAATATAATGTAGCTATGACTTGTTATTATGATGAGTACTCTCCAGTCCAGGAACTCTTGAGAGGTGTAAGAAAGGCCGTTAAAGAAGCCCCTCAGTCAGAGGTTTTTTCAGGTATTTTGCTGATGTTTTCTTCAGAAAGTTTGGAAGCTTGTTGAAGTATACGGTGCCCTTGTAATAAGGTTTATTTTCGTAAAACTTATAACAAAATGCTGTTTGTTATAAGTTAATATTTATATGTCTGTGGGCATATAGATTGAGATGTTCACCAATATCCATAACTCTGAATCTAAATATTACGTTATTAGGTTTAAAGGCACAGTTCTACTGACATAAAATTAAAAACAAATTGCATGCATTTGATTGATTGAATGATACATCTGTAATATATCTCGCTTCTAAATATTTTAACCTAACTATGCACACCATGAATGTTTGTACAGTCAACTTCATCCATTCTGATTGATCTTATTTTTAAGCTGTATAATGATTATATAACTTAATAATGTGTTATTGTCCAAACAAAATACAAAAACAAGTTAACATAATACTAGTATAACCTTGTGTCAAGTTTTTTTAAAAGTACAACCTCGATTATCCGGCCTAATGTGGCGAAGGTCTAGCCGAATAAAAAGTAAGTCATAAATAACTTGGTTTTATTGGAGAATGACGTTTAGTAACTGATAACAGACAACACGCGTAAGCGGGGCCCCTACAATTGCACGTGATGCAACACGCTCAGCAGCTATTGTAATGAACGAACGATTTTTATCACAATCACCAACTTTGACGCTGCTTTACAATACAATACGAAAAATATTTAAAAATACAACTGTGTTTTAATTAGGCTATCAAAAATTCTAAGGTAAATGTTATGTAAATTATACATGTTTAGTTAAATATTAAATCTTATACTTAAATTTAATTTTAACTCCGACTGAATAAAAAAATATGTACAGTTATGTAACTGAATTATGTGTACGTAAAATGAACTGTTCCACTTCTGACTTCCCTCACTAGCGAAATGGACTCTTCCAGCCAGCCACACTGAATAAAAGTATACAACATAGCCAGCTCAGATCTTCAGGCGCATTATTAAATTATTAGGCAGTAACAAGTGACCGCTTGTCGAGAGAGGGTGACTACTAGTGTCTGCAATTTGCGAAATGCAAAATTAACACTCGTTTACGATATTTGCGTTTGAAAACTGAAAGACGCTTCTGATTAATTGTAATTGTATCTTGTAAATAATTTTTATTGCTATCTACTTGCTGAACCGGATAACATGGACTTCCGGATAATCGAGGTTGTACTGTAATTTGAATGTTTTAAATAGCAATTTTAGTTAATCAAATGCATAAAAATACATAACCTACAGATTTAGACTTTGAACAATTCTGAGGAAGGCGTTCCGAACCGCTTTTCCTTGAAAGGCATTCTATCCCTCTGAGTTCCCTTCTCAACCAATCTCTAGGAGACTGTTTTTGTTATCTCTATATATAAAAGAGAAAGCCGCCATTCACTCATCATTAATTTTCTCCTACTTCCCGTCATCCTACAGAGCTGAAATTTAGTACAAATGTTTATTGTGGGCGAAATAGGAAAACTAAAGTATTTTCATCTTGATAAAATACTCCTAAGGGGTAGAAACTGCCTCTAAAATATTGTTCCATAAGGATAACATTGGTTGATTTTAGTAAATTAATAACAGCTGTTTTGTAAATAAACATGTTAAAATGGTATGTTTGATATTTTATAATATTGATGCAATAATTAAAGTTTATAATTATTGCATTATAATGCAAAACTAAACTTTTTATATATATTTGTCCTCTACACAATTACGTGCAAAATGTATTTGGAAAATTTACAATATTGAGATAACCGTGTTGAAATTTAGCAACTAAAAAAATCCTCCAATCGGACAACAAATCAAAAGCAGTCTGGCAAATAATAAACCAAGAAAGAACTGCAAACAGAGGCAAAAAGGAAGTCCAGCCCATGAAACTTGTTACTGCAGGCGAAGTACAGGAGTTTGCAGGAAAATAAATACTTTGCAAGTATAGCTGAAAACACCTTAAAGGCAAACAAACATAACACCAAGAGTAAAGGAATAAATAGTAAACCATCCTCAGTACAACAGAATCTGACCTTCTTACTGACAAACGAACAAGAAGTTAAAGATGCAATAGCCAAGCTAAAAAACAACACCTCCTGCAGTACTGATGAAATCTCAGTAAAACTGGCAAAGCACTGTGTAGACGCCATTCTGGCACCACTGACTACCATCATTAACAGGTCTCTCCAAACAGGAATTTTCCCTCAGCTCTTAAAGAAGCTAAAGTGTATCCAAAGTTAAAGAAGGGGGACAAAACCGAAATTGGAAACTACCGCCTCATCTCAATTATCCCAATATTTTCAAAAATACTGGAAAAGATAGTACTAAAAAGACTTCTCGCCGATCTAATGGAGTTAAACCTTCTAACCAACAGCCAACATGGATTCATCAAAGTAAAGTCTACAACCACAGCCATGATAGATCTTGTAGAGTCAATTATAGATTATCTTGACGACAGAAAGTTCACAGCAGATTTACTACTTGACTACTCCAAGGCATTCGATTGCATAGGACACAAGATAATACTAGAAAAACTGGAAGGGTTGGGAATAACAGGCACTCCTAAAACCTGGTTTGAGAGCTATCTCACACAGGACGAAGCCAACTAGTTGAGCTGAACCACACAACTAATGGAGTGACACAGACAATCAGATCAAAACCACAACCAATGACTAGGGGTGTCCCTCAGGGACCTGTGCTTGGCCCTGTCTTGTTTATACTCTTGACTAGTGACTTCCCTGACTATGTAAAAAACTTCAGCTCTGAAGTTATGTTTGCAGACGACACCACCCTCCTGCTCTAAAGTGAAACAGCTGAAGATCTGAGCATAAAAGCCTATGTAGCTCTAAATATGACCTATGACTACTGCTCTTTGAATGACTTGGCTGCAAACCCATCCAAGACAAAGCAGATTAACTTTGGAGGAAGAGGGGTTCAAGTTCCTGTGTTGCCTAACATAAGTAGCGAAGAGGAAACCAAACTCTTGGGACTACCCTTGGATGCTAAGCTTACCTGGAATCCACATATTGACAGCCTCTGCAAAAAACTAAACACCGCCACCTATGTAATAAAAAGAATAAAAGGTGTAAGCAGCTGGGAAACAGCAAAAATCGCATACTATGCACTTATGGAAACCCACCTGAGGTATGGAGTCATTGTATGGGGCAGCACATCAGCAGCAAACCTGAAGCGAGTGCTGAAAATACAAAAATCGGCTGTAAGATCTGTAACAAATCTGGATTCCAGGGACAGCTGCAGACCAGCATTCAAACAATTAAAAATAAAGACTGTCACAGCGATATATATCCAAGAACTCATTCTACATGTGGATAAGCTTGGACTTCCCAAGGCAACCCGACCACATAGTTACAATACCCGGAATGCGTCTCTGATACCACCAGCCAGACATCGAACTGCTCTTCACGACAAGAAACCCTCGACAATGGGAGCTCGACTCTACAACCAGCTACCAGCTCTCTTCAAACAACCAACAGGGAATGCACTGAAGAGGAAACTCGATTCGTGGTTGTCAGAACATCCTATCTACACAGTACAAGAATTCACCGAAAAGATAAACCAGAGTTACACTAATACTCAACCATAAATGACAATCATGTATTATTATCATATATCATATGTATATTCTGACGCATAACCTGTTCTCGATGTTCATGTTAATAAAAAGATTTTGATTCTGAAATTCCCCTAAATCAGATTTATAGGGTTTTCTAGACCATACAACTTTGTTGTCTACAAGATCGGCAGCAAGTTGAGCTTTTATATTGACGTGATGGTTTAGAGGGAACCACAGGGGAAGGGTAGGAAGAGCAGAGAATAACTCTGTAGCGAAGCAAGGGCTGTTGGCTAGTTTTAAATAAGAGCCACTGTATCAGATTGCACAGTCAGCTGATAGCAAATGTCTAGTGTCTAACGTCACAATTGAGCTATTAAAACTGGAACTGAGATAGTCAATCCAACTAAGATCCACTATTTATTGGATCTGCAGTTGTAATAATCTCGCAGACAAATTTATTATAAAAAAAACATCATTTTTGACTAAAAATAATGAAACAAAGACCAAAATAATACACCATCGTAGAATATTGGTTTTGTTAGAGGAGGGAACAGTTTATAAATTAGCAAATCACATGTTGGAAGAAACACAGCACAATTTAAGCATCACAAAACACAAACTTATTACAAAATAAGTACAAAATGTTTAGATACTGTAGTGATCGATTTCAGTAAACCATGTTCACCATCCTCAGACCAAAGGGACTCACAAAGGAATGTACAAAACAAGTTAAAATTGAGTATTAATTAAATATGCAAGTACCAATATTAGTTTTTGTAAGCGATTGTCTATATAAGCTAAAGAAATTATTAAAAATTTTAATCTGTATTGTTATACTATCTATAAACATCAGTTACTTCAGCTTGTCTAGATTTACATAAAACTAATAATAATTATAATAAAGGGTATTTAACTAAGCTGTAATTGTGATAAAACATTTTAATTAAAGCTAATTTATTAGGTCCAAAATAAACAACAATAATGGGTACATTTATGTATCAAAGAGAAAGTTTAGTTTCATAGTTCAATAACGATAAAGTTGTATTAAAATGTACTATTAAGGCAGCTGTGCAAGGTTTTATTTTTAATTTATGCCTAAATTTTTAATAAATTGCATATAAACATCTATAGAATCATGCAATTTTATATAATTTATTAAAATATTTTTAATAAAATATATATCAAATGGAATAAAAATATTTATTGAACTATCTCTAGTTACATTAATAAAGTAATAAAACTGAAATATCTCCAAACTGAATGAAAATAAAATGAACAAAATCAGTAAAAATATATTTATGTAAAAATAAAAATTATGTTTGCAAAATACTGATTACAAGGAAAGTCATTGTATAAAAGACTAGATAGCACACTCATAAAAGCAGTGCATGAAACTAGCATGTTTTTACGTTATGGCAGTAAACTGGCGGAAAACCAGTTTAAAGTGAGTAGAGAGAGACGTGAGAAAGATACACTGAATGACAATTACCTAAGCCATGGAAATGCTCTGAGAAGATTACTAAAGATAACGTAAATTCTCAAAACCGGGCTTTTGTCTTAATCATGAAAAAGTAAAATAAAATAGCAACAACAATCATATATTTATAAAGTCACTACAGCTTTGATATAACATACTGAGAAACATTAGACTTTAACATATTCGCTTATTGACACACAATCAACTATTGACAATTTCTTGGTACATTGTAATTTATACGTCTATCCAACATCAATTCTCGCCCTTGAAATATCATTAAATTCAGTCCTACTGGACCATGCAAATTTATACCTGTAAAGAGTGAGGATATTTACATTAGTTTGCGAGTTGTCTGATGTCCTCTCAATGTGCTCTATTTTGTAACAACTGTGTAACAAATATTTTAGCTTTTTAATTCTTTATTCTCATCTGTTTCAGAGGCAATGTGATTCATCCAGTTCCGGCAGTTGATCATTAAAAGAGTTTAGACAGTTTGTTATTGATATTTGTTTAACCCTTTTGTTTATGTTATTTGACAATTAAAAGGCCCATATCAACGGTGCAGTACATTACCCTAGATATGTAAAAAAAATCTATCTGCATAAGCATCAATTTAATGCAAAACTACCTTTGATAAATTCAATTTCAAGGTCAAAATTGGTCATAAACCCGCAAAGAGTTTTTTCTAATCAGGACTGTTTTAGAGCTGAATCGAAAAACATTCTCCTAACCTAACCCAAGATGCTACCAAAGCTGATCACGGATCCTACCCAAGCTGATCATGGTTGCTACTCTCAACCTACACCGGCCGGATTGGTACTAAATCACCGTTGGTTACCCCTCATACTGTCTTCTTACTAAATATCATCATTTTAGAATGTCCCAAGTTTATATTTTGCGGGCATATAAACGATTTTGACCCACATTCAATCAAGCATAAGCATTTTTTGCTGATTTAGGGTTGCCATTATTCAGTCTTAGGCCAGGATGAGAACTGCTGAGAAGAAAACTAAGATTAACAATTGTGTATAAGTTTTCGTTATTTCTTATAATTAAATATGGTAGTTAACTAGACATGGCAAAGTTTATCACTATACAGTAGTTATCATTCTGGAAGTTAGCTAACTAGTGTCCTTTCCACATATTTCCAGTATTCTGCTCTAATCTCATCGTGTTTCTCTGCAAGATCCTTGCACATCTGAAACAAAACAAACACCTGATTGCCAATAATAATTTATCTTCAGTTTAGACAGTTTGTTATTGATATTTGTTTAACTCTTTTGTAACTATAAAAGGCCCTTATCAACGGTGCAGTAAATTACCTTAGATATTTAAAAAAAATCTATGTGCATAGACATGAATTAAACTACACCTCAGTAAACCCTGATTCAATCTATTAATGAAAAAAGTTAGATCAAGTTTTCCTGATTGTTTTCAAAATGGCAGCCATATTTAAATTAAAATAACTCACAATCTATAAATTTTACCAAAAAGTTAAAAAAGTAAGTTTTTTAAGACTGCCTTGAAACAAATCTAATGGTACATTAAGTTTTAACATCGAATAACAAATAACTGAATAGTTGAAATTATCCCATTCCTGAGTTTCTTCAGATTGAGCTAACAGCTCAACATGGACCAAGAAACAACTAACAAATTATTTGAAACTACCTCAAAATTCACAGAAAAAGAAACAATATTTAACATTTTTAAATACTGTATTTGTCTTATTACTTAATAAAATATTTTAAAGTATTTTTAAATAAATATATTAAATAAATATTTAATGTTGATTTAAAGGTTTTTTAACATAAAATAATACAGGAATATGTCATAGATTTAGTGTAAATAAATTAATACACTAAATCTGGGTCCACTGTTACTGAGTCCATTGTTGAGTTGTTTGCTCATTCTGGGGAAACTCAGAAAATAAACTAATTTTGCAATAATTCAGTTACTTTTAATTAGATGTAAAAACTGCATTCACCATTAAATTTGCTTTAAAATAGTCTAAAAAAAGTCACTTTGAAACGTTTTAGTAAAATTAATACTTTTTGAGTATTTTAATTAATTTAAATAGCCATAATTTTGAAATTAATTGGGCAAAACTGACCAAACTTTTTTCATTATTAGATCTAATTATTAAAAAGTTTATTAAAATTTGGTTGAGTATTTTAAAAAATATGATACTTGTAAAAACACATAAGCCTAACAGTTAGATAGACAGTAAACGAAAAGAGATAGACCATTACTTAGTTAATTTTGGCTTCTTTTGGTCGATGGAACAATATTCAAAAGTTTGTAACGAGATTTTTGAAACACTCTATACATAGAATAAAACAAAATACTAAAAATTTATGTATTTCTGGTTGGTAGATAGGGCTTTGTATGTTTTGTGTCTATATTGTGAGACCTGTGAAAATGAGTAATTACTTATTTGCAGAAAAATGTAGAGCCAAATGGGGCATTTTCTTATCACTTTATGTGTAATATATTATTTATAGTGATCACTAAAATAGGTCATGATTTTGGCCATGGATAATACGATGAAGGCTACATCCTTCCTATAGAGGCACTTACCGTGTAGGATCAAGGCAATATTATCTGAGTCTCAGTGACAATGAATCCATCAGGAAGCCAGGTGGAAAGGAGGGTGTCAAGTTGAGTCCAGGGTATTAATGTAATATGGTTTCTTAACATGGAGCTGCCTTCTACTTAGGACTCTAGACATGGTGGGGTTATTTGTAGGTATAGGTCGGTCCCTAAAGTCGGTTTTCGGTTCTTGACAAAAGAACCGGAACCGATGGAAAAATCTCGATTCTGCAATTCCGACCGTAAATGGGGAGATAGCGTTCATATCAGAAATGTTTCAGGTGTGAAAAGTGCTGATCAACAGAAAAATCAAATGACAATATCCAGCCACAAGACAAACAATATATATTTGTCAGAAAATATCTGCCTGTAGAAGGCCATTTCTTTATCAGTACGTGATTTGGCCACGAGATAAACAAAATATATAAGTGATTTGGCCACGAGATAAACAAAATATCTAAGTCAGAAAATATTCGCCCATAGTCTGGCCACTTCCTTATCAGCAGGTGAAAAGAGACAGACTTCATTAATGAATAGGAATTCACACGCAAAAGCAGTGAATTAAAGCCATTCAGTTGTTTTTGTTCAAGAGTCCAGTCACCTTTCCACCTGAGCTCCATCCTTGTTTATCAAGACCCTTTCTTATCCCTTCCTGCCTGACTTGTGGAAACATTCCATTTTGTTTACAACTCAGCTAACATTCTGAAATTAATTATGCTTCTAGTTTTATTATGTATTTTGAAAAATAAAAGATTTGTATGATGAACTTAAGATATTAGTTTTAGGCTTGTTTTTAATAATGAAAAACAATGCATACAAAACCTAGGGAATTGGATTGGAAAATAAATTTGTAAGGTTAATATTGTGTCAAAACTAAACAAAATGAGTCTTTGGCATTTTTATTTTAAAATAGTTAAATTTTATTTGAATTAATTTTTTCTTTTTACAAAGTCTTAAAGTTTTAAATTGCATTGACTTAACATTTACTGTCTCGAAATAATTTATTATTTCTTAAATTTAAAACAAAATGTATACTGTAATTTCTAAAACCATTTATGGTATTATTGGCTGTATAGTTTTTATATGAATGTGAGTAGCATTTATATTTTCTTAATTCAGTATTATCACCAATTGAGAAAAGAACCAATAGTTATTAAATAGGTTTTTTTTAACTAACTCAATAGTTAGTAAAATATTTTTGTTATTACTTATATTATTATTTGTTTTTGCTGTTTATTTTTGACGTACTACAATTACATCAACCTCTCAAATTTAGTTGTGGTAATTTCAATCAATTGTTGAGATTTGTTTATTAATAAGTTTTATTACTAAACCAGACATAAAATGGCAGGTTATTTTTTAATTTTCTCTAGGCTTATAAGTTTTGTTATATCCTCAAAGTAAATTTCAATTGCATACTACTTGGAGCATTATATTCCATTTAGCTAAATTCTAAACATTTAAAATTTAAAGTACATACTTTCTTTGTGCAAAAAAGTAAACAATCATGCCCCGAGAATAGATAAAATGTTACCAATTCTCTAGTTATTGAAAATATTGTATGCCATTTTATAGATTTTAGGGTGTATTATACTTCATATTGGAAAAATCGCCAAAATACTATGCACTGTTTTTACTGACTGATTCCACATAATTTGTTGATTGACTGGCGTTGAGGTATTAGACAAATTTTCTGAGACTTTCTCAAAAGTACTCCGAACTGAGAACCGATTTAAGTAAAGAACCGAACCGGAACCGAAAAAATGGAACTGGCCCATCACTAGTTATTTGGCATGATGAAAGTAGGAGGATGTACTACTGGATAGACTGGATAAGAAGGAATAGACTGTAGAGAACAATTCACGAAAATCACTGAAAGAACACAATTACTTGATTTATAGAAGTGAACATGTTACAGTTGAACTTTAATAAATTCAGGCTCAACCCCTTTATTCTACAAGAGAATGGAAAACCAACAAGTCAAGATAAATAGTTGACTGCAAAGCATTCCGGCTCCTTCAATCAGTTAATTCTTTTTTTTGGACTAATGATCTGAGCAAGGAACTTATTCAGGTGTAAGGGGGCGAACCAGTACAGTAGAAGGTAAATATTACTAATAAATCTTCCAGTCTAGGCCTAATTCGAACCAGCGCTATCTCTAACCCAAGCTTAAAGTCTTGACGCCTTAGACCGCTTGGCCACCGGCTTGCTCATTCTCCAATGCTATGGGGTCCAATGCCCTATAATGCTTCCATACAATAATAACTTGCAAGTTGAATAAGTTCACTGTACATTCTATAAGTGCCTTGAGGGAAAATTACATTTATTCTGTTACTATCCACTTACCTGCCTGGCAGTGTCAATATTAGATTTATCCCCTTGTTCCGCCTGTTCCACTGCTACATCTATAAGGAAGGCCAGGAGATGGGGAGACCTGCAACCCCCTCCATAGAGCTCTTGACAGAAACTGAGTACAGCTGGCTCCCTAAGCCCTGTGTCATGATGCACTAGCAGTCTGTGAGCATACAATTACCATATATAAACAGCCATAAAGATTTCTCAATTAATTGATAAACTGTGCTTCAATTTTAGAACATTACATTTTAATTATTTTTATTTTAACTAACAATGTTGATTTTTGTATTATGAAAAACTATGACGAGCACAGGGAGATGAGCATTCATGTTGTTCTAGGCCAGGAATTCAGTTCTTTTCAGTTACGTTTGCTGATGTCTTTTTGAGATAGTTATGAACTTGATAATCAGTGCATGAAATACTTACATTTCATACTTTTCTTTTTAAGAATAATTTAATAAAGTACTATAAACCATCTTTAACTAACAACCTAACATCAAAAACTAGTTACAAACCGTGCAAACCAATCTACGTCAGGCACAGTTATACATTCATTTATAATCACCAAAGTGATCCAAATAATTACAAACACTATTACTATAGTAAAGACCTCAGAATATACTACATTAATTTAGGTAACACTAGTTATAGTAACCAAAAGAAACACAAAAACACTAACTTTACTGCTACTAAAATAACCACTGCTGGTTGACAACTACGGCAGATGTCAGGCAAATAAATGATGTGGACAATATGAGGTCTACAATTAGTTAAAATCATTCCACAATTGAACCATTTCATTATAAATGGTTGGGCAAATATATATATATATATATTTAATCAGTAATACTGAAAATATAGCAAATAATCTTAAGGGTATATGTTTTATATTTAAACATTAGTAGTAAAACAATTCAGGTCAAACTTTCCTCTAATGCTAACTTACAATTCCTCTCAAAGGGATCTACAAAATACAACAAAGTAATTAATTGCATGTACCTATTTTACTGTATTACTATTAGGGGTATACAATGAATAAAAAAATCGAAGCGATTCGATGCATCAAATCATTGATCAGTGCAGAACTAGTCAAATGTGGATGTACCGAAAGTATCACGATGCATCGATAGTACTACAATACATCAGCAGTATCGATGTCTCAAAATTATTCCATAGAAAAAAAACATTATTAACATCCATTTCAAGCTTTTATTGTAAAATATTTTAGATTAAAATGAATATAAAATGTCTCAATGTATTTAGTAAAATACATTTTATTGGAGAAGTCATAAGTCATATTTTTTATTGTCTTTTAACATATTACAGTAATCGACAAAGTCAACAACATACATACATAACACATAATATACATGTGAACACAATACAGAAATGAAGGACTATTTCTGCATTAAATTAAATCAGGTTTTATAATAAATACATAACAAAAATAAAACAAATAAACTGTATTAATAAATAAAAAATAACATTAGTTAAACAGGTTAAAGTGTCAGAATTTTCAATCATCTAAATTACTTCTTAAAAGTTGATGCTAGTTTGTTAATTTTAATATACTGGCTAAACAATAATGTAGTGTTATACTTCAATAAAAATTATTTTTCTTTAAAAAAAGCCTCTCATATAGTAAGTTTTATTTACATGTATGTAACTTTACATTAATATTTAATTCAGTCAACCTCATCACCATCAGTTAACAATGATGGTTGTCATCGTTTTCCAACAATGATATTAACTACAATTAAGTTGTTTTAAATTCTTATATATATTCTTCTTTTTGCCTATGTAATGTATTACTTTAACTGTAATATATTAAATTTGGATAATTTCTTTATAAATCAAAATTATTTGAATTACGATACATTGCATTGAAAAGATCTGCTGCATCCAACAACCATGATTACATTGTTAGAAACTGATCTAAATAACTGAGCAACTACCGATTGTAAGAACCGATATTTTAAGTGCATAGGGCTGGTTTAACTTTTATAACCTTAAAATTACGAAAAGGATATTAAGAATTCTTACCCTCGTAAGTAATTCCATGGGCTTTCATTTTTAGGAACAATTTTGATTTTGTTCAATGTATACTTGATTTCTGACATTATTACATCAGGGTGAAAATTGGTTGCATAATTTACTACAAAATAACGTTGGTTCCATGCAGAATTATTCCTAATATCTTCTTCAATCAGCTGATTCACATAATCCATTTCATTCTCAAATAGGCTGTTAAAAAATAACACATATTAAAAATACTATGTAATCCATACAAATAATTTTCTATGTTACAATTAGGTTAACTAAGTTTTAAAAACTATGCTTGTGACAGCCATATTAGAAGCCATTGTTAACAAATCAAATTGCATTTTTATTGGAGTGTCACTTTCAAACAAAAATTTGTAAGTAAAAGGAAAACAATTTTGAAAAGCCATAGAATTTTGCTTGATTAAAACAAAGCTAACTGATTGTGTATCAGCCGAGTCCTCCCCAATTGCTTATTCAGACGATGAACTAATTTTATTTCATGGTTCAGCTTTAAAATATAATAAATAATTGATTAGATTGTGTTTTTTCTTGAATCTGATATTTATGTATCAAATGGCTCCTATCTACATAAAAAAAAAATTAAGCCTGCATATGTTTGTGATCATAAAACTAGAAAAGAACTTTGTTTATTGACTTGAAATGTTGATAAAACGTTCCAATCCCATTCCGGAGTGTTTACATACACATATATTTAATGACATTCAATTTCTAAAGGATAGGGGAAAAACCTTAAAAAATGTTCTTCCTAAGAATAACATTGGATATTTAAATGTTTGAACTAATTATTTGTTTTTACAGATCTGATCATAACAAATAATAATCAATGTTAACATGTATTGAAATTAAATTACAAGTTGTCATTACAGTAGAGCCTCGTTATATGATATGCTGTTATTCGACATTCCGTTTCAACTGACATACCCGTCTCGAAATCGCCACCGTAAAAAATGTCTGATTTTCCGAGATAGCCGGGACCAGAACTGACTTTTATATAATGAAAATCGGTTAATTTGTTACAGAAATTGATTATGTACTGTAGTATGTGTACTTTAGTGTACATGTACTGTATTACGTGACTTACATAACAATGCAATACAGCAACAAGTAACTGGTCAGCTACTGTATTTTTGAATGAGCAGATACAGTAATTTTGTTGCTTACTGTCTGACCTTACGTTCAGTTTTAGCACAGGCTGTACTGTGCAAGCTTCTAAGAAGTGTATTTTGCTACTTCTAAGAAGTGTATTTTTAGATGAAGAAAATAAAGCAGATGAATGAAGTAGCAAGATGAAGCTTCCAGCTCTGATATTGTCTTTATGATGAAATGGCGTAATATCGCAGCTAAGAAACAACATTCTTCAGGCAAGCAACTAACCATAAAAAACTTTTTTAAAACCCTATATTACTCTTGTTTAAATTAAATACATAATACAGTAATTTTGTATCTGTATAAAGTTAATTTATAATTGTTTAATTTTATATTTAATACATTTTGCTCATTTGCCTTTCATTTTAGCTATTGTTAACTAACTCTTTATTTTGAAACTTATACATTATACTGTACTGAAATTTATTATGTTGTATTTCTTATTGTCATCAGTTTTATTTTGTGTTCTATGACCCAAAGTAATGATTGTGTTCTATGACCCAAAACAGTACTAAAGTGTTAATTCTTAGTAAAATGCTTTAAAATACTTAGTTATACAAAAATTAATGTTTTTATTGCAATTTCCTTTTATCCGACATTTTCATTTATCCAACGTCATCACAGCCTGTATACGTTGGTTAAGCAAGGTTCTACTGTGTATAGAGCATGGCTGAGCGAAATGAATACTAACCGTTAGTGGACTTACTATTAGTACTTATGTAACGTAAGTACTATATGCATAAGTACTAATAGACAGAGCTAAAAATTACCTGTCTGAAATATCTGACATTCAAGAAGTATAAAACATAAAATATTTAGGAGTAACATTTAATAACGCACTGAAATATACAAACCACATCGAAAACTTATGCTTAAAATTAAACTAGTCACTTTACACCCTGCGAAGACACACAACAGGTACGCTTGAATCTACAAAAAATCCAAGGTTGTATGATCTTAAAAATTGAAAAAGTCCAAAAAAAGGCTAACATCTGGTTCAATTATTACCTGAAGCACTCTGAACAAGTGCCTTTTGTTTTAAACATTTAACTTGTTCGACTGAAAGGGAAAATAAACTCAAGGTCACGACATGATCCACAAGGCCATACTGTGTGATCTCTCAAAAACATTCCGTTGAATATCATTCAATATCTTAAGTATAGCTTGACATCCATTGAGAAAGTTTATTCTGCCATTCCTGAATTTGTTCAATATATTTTTTTAAATCTTAACTCATGTTCTCTGTTTGTACTGAGACATAAAATCAAAGCATTCATTTTTTGAGATGTGTATATTAATTGACACAATACCATGTTAGGATGGATTAGTTTTACTATTTTTGTTTATTTAGAATTACAGTACAACCTTGGTTATCTGGCCTAATGTGGCGAAAATCAAGCTGGATACGATAAAAGCCGGATAAAACACAAGTCATAAATAACTTGGTTTTATTGCAGAAACACGATAAGTATCTGATAATAGACAGCACGTGTAAGTGGGGCGCCTACAATGCAACCGTGCTCTGCAGCAATTGTAATGAAACAATGTTTGTCACAATCCCCAACTTTGATGCTGCTTCAAAATACAATAAAAAAGATATTTAAAAATAGAACTGTGTTTTAATTAGGCTATCAAAAATTCTAAGGTAAATGTTATATAAATTATATATGTTTAGTTAAATATTAAATCTTATACTTAAATTTAATTTTAACTCAGACTGAAAACCTTACTCCACTATATAAACAATAGGCTGACAATGCCGAGGGTATGTACGTAAAATGAACTGTTCCACTTCCCCCACTCACGATATGGACTCTTCCAGCCAGCCACACTGAAAGACATAAGTAAACAACATCACCAGCTCGGATCTTCAGGCGCATTATTAAATTATTATGCAGTAACAAGCGACCGTTTGTCGAAAGAGGGTGATTAGTCAATATAGCACCTGCAATTTGCGAAATGTAAAACCGAAACACTTGTGTACAACATTTGCATTTTAAAAATGAAAGAAGCTTTTGATTAATTTTAATTTTATCTTTTAAATAATTTTTATTGTTTTCTACTTGCCAAACCGGATGACACAGACTGCCGGGTGAAGCGAGGCCGTATAATCGAGGTTGGACTGAAGTGTTAGATATTTTTGAATGAATTCTAGCAGTATTTATTTTATACATTAACATGAGGTGTTGGTAGAAAACAACAGAACCTTTATCTAACTAGAGCAAAACAATGAGTTACACACTTGAAAGTACGGAGAACCCATTGCCGATGCTGCCAGGCGTGGTAGTTCTTGGCATCTTGTTGTAGAATGGCAGCTGTTGTTTCAAGTTCTTGCATAGGAGCACCAATCCACTCCACTATCATTTTTCGGTGATGCCTGCACAGACCATTAACTTAATAATTTTCTGATCAATTATTAAAAATACTCAATAAGAGTGGTAGTGCAGTTCTCTAGGACTCAGTTATTTTTCGTGCCAAACTTAGGAATATAGCAAAAAATGGTAGCATGCCAGGTTTTGTCAAATATAGATAAAAAAGAGCCAGTACAGGCATTTGGAACTAAGCAAAATTGTTTGAACAGCTAGCAGACATGGAAATATTTGTATTTTTTCTTCTTCAGTAAACTCTCATTTTTAAACGCATAAAACTGCTGAGATCTGTAGAGGAAATACTGAACCACAATAAATAACAGCTATACTCTTGTTCCATTCTAGAACTCATAAATTCTGTACTAGCAAAAGAATAACATTGAAAAATGGCACCAATATAACAGGTTCTTAGATAATTACATAATGTGATTACAAAAGAACCTAAATAAATTAATTGTAAAACAAGAGTAAACTAAGATCATATATACTACCTGATAGTATCAAAATTATAGGCAAGAGCCCTCGCTTCGGTGCTGAGATAAATGACCTATTTTTATGGGATCTGTGTTAGAATTTAGGAACAGTACAAATATAATATGATTAGAGCTTTCAGGGCTCTAGGACTGATGAGTAAAAAAAAAAGATTATTCTGTAATTGCCAGCTGTCATAAACAAAACATTACCTATCAGACATGGTAATAGCTGCATAGACTGTACTTTGTAAATTCTGCACAATAAGCAACAATTGTACTGATCTTATTAACATGAATTTAGCAGACAATAGCTAGAAAACAATTGAAGTAAATAAGAAAAGTAGATTATGTATTCTCTCTTATATACTAAGCTACAGCTCTCATAACTGACCATCTGACCCTCATCATATTTACAAATATAGCTCTTGGTCTGAAACCTTTAGAAATATTAACTTTATTACTAATAAAGGAGATGATCCTTCTGAAGATGCAAGTCCGAAATCATTGTTTGAGTCATATGGCTGTAATGTAAATACAATTGATGATATTTCAAATCTCATTAATGTTTTACGACAGTAATCAAATTTTGTTATAATTTTAGTTGCTTCACTCTTTTCTCTATCTCTAACCATTATCTTCTCAGAAAATGCATAAAAAGATTATGTGGACTGGAAATCAGGCTGTGTACAGGTCACGTTTTTATCTATAACTTAAAATCTTTGTTCAATTTCTATATTTGTTCTCTTGTTTTTTCTTCCAGAAACGGCCTTATTTTTCAAAAAAAGGCCCGTAAAATATGTATTTATGTAAAATAGTATATTAAAAATCCCAGCAATCCCAGTATATTTGTGAAAAAACTTAATAAATATAAGTAAAATGATGATCTTACATAATTACAACACTTGATCTACAGATTACACATAGAAAAACAGTGCAACTCACCAAACCTGATAGTTTTTGGGATGGTTTTCAATAACACTGTGAACATATTCGAGTTCCTTTTCCAAATCCTTGCCTAAGGCTTTGAGAATTTCCCGTCTGAAAAATATTTCCAAGCACATTAATGTTCCACATACATTTGTATAAATTGAATACTCATTTGTATGTTACATAGAGATATGCTTTTATGACCCAAGAATCGTCTAGATAAATAAAGAATAATTTATACGCAAGTCCAATTTGCATGCCACTCTGCTACCACATTGTTTAGTGACAAGTATGTGCTAAGCGTTCTTTTTTTTATATGTCTAGGTTTCTATTGATATATAACTGTTAAAGTTAAAGTGACAAGCTGGTCTTATTTTAGCAATAAGGGGTAGGGCTAAGAAGCCTTCACTTACACTTAACCTGGGGACCATCAGCTTCCTGAACAGCCACCAGCTGTATTCATTATTAAGATGCCGATTGTCAAGATATGGGCGAATATGAGGAGCGAATGAGTGTGGATTAACGAGTGAAGTCAATGTTACTAACTAAGGTCAACTCTTCCTCAGAAATATCTACTTATTTCCAATAGCCAGGGCAACTAAGGTACCTAAAGCTTTATGTGGAATCCGAACCATGTAGAGTTTTACAAAAAACGTAGTTCCGAAGTAGCACAACTAGAATAATTATGCTGTGTGTCTACAGCTTAGAATATAATAATTTTAGGGTATCAGGTAAACAGCTTTTTCAATACAAAATTCCAGTTTTTCTTTCTATTTTCATTTCATTAACCCCCCCCCCCCAAGTGGAGTTAGGGAGACCAAATACCACCTTATGTATCATGGCCATGGAAACATGAAAGTGAGAGTATACTAAGTTCACACAAGTTGTGAAAAAGACCACTGCAGCAGAATAGTACAGATGATGAACCAAACTAAGGACCAGACCAAATGAACTCAGTATATCAAATAGCCACACACCTTTCATCAATGGAAGTAAAATTACAATATTTACGATTAATATTTATGTATAAATAGTCTTGCCAAGAATCCAACAGTTTATCTATCTATTTGGATAGATTAGTCCTGCAAAATGCTAAAACAAATAATCATTAATTAGTCATCAACTCCTGCATTGTACCTTTGTTAAATGTGATGAGCTACGTTCAGACATGCTAAGCATTCAAGATTAATGTAATTTTCTATTCACAATCATGAAAACTTGCAAATCTGTCACAGGATCTTAAAATAAAAAATTTACCTGTATTGCCATACTGTATAATTAGCTGGATTCAAAGACAACGCATCGACTGTGAGCTGCAGCGCTCTCTCTGACATCTCATTTTTCTTCAGTACTGCTCGGAAATAATCGTAGACATCTGTGACTGAAAAAGTGTGAAAGTAAAAATGATAAAATCTGAGAAAAATAATAGTCTATATTTCTTTGAAAAACAATTTAACCAATTGAATAAAAGTAGTCTTTATTCAATAGGCTAAGTTAGGACCTAAAAGTCCTATCTTATACTTATTCATTCATAAGATGCCGATCTTCAAGATATGGGCGAATATGAGAAGCGAATGAGTGTAAATGAACAAGTGTAGTCATTGTTACTAACTAAGGTCGACTGTTCCTCAGAAAGAGCTATTTATTAATAGCCCAATAGCCAGGACAAATACTTAATCTCTAAGTAGATTAACCTAAACTAATGTAAAACAATTAATATTTAGACAGGGACTAATTTTGATCACACAATACAGAGATAATAATTATTAAGTTGGAATTTATTGTGAATTCTTTCTACGATACATTTTCCTATTAAAAAATAATAATCTTACAGTCAATAACCAATCTTTCTATTTAATTCTTTGATTTATTGGATTTTTATAAGACTCTATCATTTATAGTACCAATATTGGCTCTCCATATATGCATGCATTGCTTTTACATTCTCAATTTTGTATTATTATTATTCTAGCTTGTTTTTTTTTCATTTTAGTGTCTATACACATTCCTGAGTAATTATGATCTAATTGTATTACTCTTTTTGCTGTGAACAATTGACTACCTATTACTGTTTTTTAACTTTTGATCAATATTTATATACTGACACATAATTACTGCTCACTGTATGCAAGGACAACACTTATAATTATTTGCATGTTATTATTATTTGATGTCACTTCAATGTAATGTGTGTAAACTGTGTTATAGCATTTACATTCAATAAATCAATATCGAAACTCATTTAAATCTATAGAACTGGGAGACAGAGCTTTGCTCAATTGAATTTTGCAAACTGAAGATGTATCTCCCAGAGGATCCTGAAAATCGTTGCTCTACCTTGTAGGTCATTAATAAATTTAGTTTTGGAGATCTGTATGCATTTTTATTCAGCAAAATAGAAAATAAATAACATTATACTGCTAAGTAACTATAGCAACACAAACGAAAACCAAAGTACCTAGAAAAAAAGACGGTAGGTACCACCCGCATATCCCATGACGTCACATGTGCTAAATGGCAAAAATGAACACAAAAATACTGTTCTAATTCCCGTAGTTACAATTCCAGCTGATAAGGGATAAATAACTTACTTAATATTTAGCTGAATGCTTCCATACAATTGGTAGATGTATTTAATAGAATAAACTAATCAGCTGATTTCGCCCATGTGGCATCACGTCTACTTCGTAGCCACGACGTAATACATGGGAAGTCTAGGAGCCTCTCGGGCCGAAATCAGAATTTTCCCAGGGTTGAGACCGGTGCCAATCGATTTATCATGGTCAAAAACCCCATAAAATTTAAAAATCCTTGGAGCCAAAAAAGGTTTGTCCGGACATAAAGATATAATTTAAAAATAAAGGCTATTCAAAATTTTAATATACAATGAAAACCCGATTGTTTTTAACCATATTTTCTGCTAGGTTCTATTATCCATATTGTCTGAGTTCATCACGCCACAATATAATAGTTGCCATTTGATTTATCTGTCTGGAAGACAACAATTGCCCTTCCAGCCGTCTAGCCCACATGAAGCCCTGTTCCCACAGCCAGTACTTTCACAGACATCAGGCGGCCCGATATTGGTGTAATACGGATCATGTTGCCTGTGTATCATCAGACAGGACTGTTCCAACGGCTCATGAACTGTGTAGGTGTCCCGGCTTAAAACTTAATCTCCGAACACAGGCCTTTGTAATGCCGCCTCTTTTCCCATGTTTTACAGGACCTGTTAAAGCCTGTGGTCGGAGAACACATATATAGTTTTAAGCCGCATCGCCTATACAGGTCACGGGCCGTTGGTACGGTCCTTCTGACGATACACAAGCAACACGCTATGATGTTTGGCAGACATCGAGCCGCATGTTGTCTGTGAAAACACTGGTCATGGGAACTGGGCTTTAATATATTACACTGTACTGCATTTAAATTTGAAGAATGTAAATAATTAATTTTGTCGGTCATTATCTAATGTACAAACTTGAGTTTTACATTAAAACTAGACCTACTGTAATACAAGCGTAATTGTGACTTGCAGTACATACAATCCGTAACATGTATTTTTTCTAACCTTTTCATTCTCATTTCATAAATCAATCGGTACTATACAGCATTTAAATTTAACATGTGTAAGCACTAATAATAAGTTTCCAGCTATATAAGTGTGAGTGGGTGAATTCTTTATAATCCGTCTATTCTCCAATCTTTCAAGGCCGCGGTCCCGACCCCTGAGGCAAAATAGGGTTTCTACTGTAATATAGTCAGTCGTGTATTGGTCTACTGATGTTGTCTTTCACAAAAAAGGCCTAATCTATTAAAACATTAAATTGTTGATATTTTGAAGTGAATTAATTATCAAATTATACAGATTTTTCAATAGCTTTTAGATAATGATTATTTAAATCTATTTTTAGTTGTTCAAGGTTAATTGTTTGTCAATAATTAACCCTCTAGGTGATTTTCGCTCGAATTCGGGCGATCGTTTTTGCCGCCCGAGTGTTTTTCGCCCGAATTCGGGCGATGATTCACACACCTGTTTACGCACGTATAATTTATAGTACGATCGATCGATTCGGAAAAACGCATATCCAACAATTCTACAACAACATTGTTGTTGGGAATTTAAAAAACCAATCCTTATAGATAAATCAGGCCTTCCACTAGGTCTGAGAAAAAAAGTAGGACATTTTAATGAAAAAAGTAGGACATTTAACGAAAGGCGCAACAGTCACACTTAGCGTTGTATTATTATTATTTATTAATTGTTTATTCCATACGGGGACCCCCCTCGTTCCGCATGCATGAATTGAGAGCTAAAACAGCTGAATTTATCGAAGCAAAAATAATACTGAAAACTAAATCCAAGACTATGAAGTAGTTTTGTTCTCATTTGAACCTACAATATACTAAGATTAGTTCAAACGGGCATTAATCTAAATTTATGACTAATAAATTAGGTCTTACCTAATGACTCACAAATGAATGTTAAATTTATGAGATAAATAAATAGAAATAACACTTTAAAAAATTATTTCAACCCAAAATTCATGCATGTCCCCGCTCTTTATAATTTATTTTCTCTTTTACTACAAAAGAATAGAAATACATAACTTATTTATATTTTTTCATAATGTAGTATTTAAAAAATACTTAGAGAAAGGAAACTAAACCATTATTTATGTATCAAAAGTTCATTAGCTGTTTTTAATCGTTTGGTTGAAATGTCAATCATCTCTGAGGCTAATGACACTTCTGCAAAGTCTTTCCTTTTCATAGCCAACTGGAGCTTCTTCTTGCCTTCTTCTAGAAGATTTTCAGCAGCTTTGATCTCATTTCTTGCTTTTATCTCTTTTTCTTTAGATGCCTCTTTTTCTTTTTGTTCAGCAGATTCCTTCTGTTTCCTTACTTCTTCATCTTTTCTTTGAGCTAAATACTCTTTGTACTTGGAGCTTGCCCCTTTAGCTGCATCTACCATTCTCTTTGTTATTTTAATATTTTCTACTTTGCCATTGACTCTTACAAAATCTTTTACAACTCTCAAGCCAATTATGGTATGCTCATTGAGTGCCTTCCTTTCATTGGTCACAATATTATTGTTCATAGAAAACCCTCTCTCAACATCTGCATTTCCATGTGCTAGTGTTAGAAGTGAGGGCAAATAACTAGCTAGCTGAGGATATCTGGGTTTACCAGTTGATGTCTTTAGTTGAAAAACTTTATTCCAGTAGGAATCCACCCTCATGTACTTGACCTCAGTCTGTGTCTTCGATTGGATATACCAATCTTCTGCTACATCCAAATCTGATTGGTATCCTAACCATTCCTCTTTAAGTCTATCAATTTTTTCCTCTGTCAGACCATGTGGTACTTGGGTGATTATCCGTTTGAACATGTCATAGCTTTTTTCTTCTTTTCTTGCCAACCCATGCAGGCACTGCATATTTTTCAGTATTTTGTTGTCGATGGGCAGATCTTTCATTAGCTTGTTGGTCACAGTAATAAAAAAAGAACTTATAGCTTGGTAAAACTCAGACTTTTCTTTGTCAAGGATCTTTAATGAAAGTAGAGTTTTTTTAGCTTCACTTCCAACTTCTAAGTCTTTAAACTCAAGCAAGTTTGATTTTTTTACCTCTATGTGACTGATGTTGTTTTTGTGTTTTTCAATTTCTTCAGCTTTGATAAATTTTCTCAAAAGAGTCTTCATTAAATGGTTCATTTCATCATACAGTACATGAACCAATGGTTGTTCAGATTGAAACATTGTCAGAAACTTAGAAAATACAGCACTGATATGAAGCAAAAACTGCATTAGAGGAAGAAGAATGTTATTCTTCAAAGCAGAGCAGATTCTTTGGTACTTATAATTCTTGTCGAGACTCTTTGAACTTTGGTTTTGTGGCAAAAACTTGAAAAAATAATGTTTCAGTGCCTCATGCTGTTCGATAAGTCTTTTCAAGACTGGACCAATACTCAACCATCTGCTATTTACATACTGACAAAAAAAATGTTCTTCTACTTGCATTAGCTCTTGACTTTTCTTGTAATCTTCTCTTCTTGCAGCAGACAGTTTGAAAAATTTGAAGATGTCAGTTGCAAATTCATCTATCAGTGAAAATGGATGGTCACGAAGTCCACTTCCAAAAGCATTGTGGACTTTGTGGAGAGAACAAGGTCCAATGTCCACTAGACCTGGGGAACCTAAAGATTTAACCTGTGAGTTAAGTTTGGTAAAAAGGGACTTGTTCACATTAGGACCATCCATTGACACCATAATAGCTTTTGAAATTGAGACACCTTCAATTTCAGATGATTTGATGATTGCATCAAACATGGTTTCTGCTTCAGCATGGCCCAAAAATATCGAAGTTAAATACCGACATTGGACTGGTTCTGCTACCTGCTGTGGTGACCAATACCTTACGTAGAGGTCAAGTTGTTTTTTAACTTGAGTTGTAGTCGTCTCATCGAGGCACAAAGTATAAAAGTTGTTTGACTCTCTAATATCCCTGGTTAGTTCTTTAACTAAGAAAGGACCCAATCCAAAGGAAATCAAATATGAAGCTTTGGTTTTGTCCATGTTAAAGTTCTTGGCACTTTCACCAAACATTAATGTAAACACTTCATGAAGACCATCACAAGAAGCAAAAGAAAAGTTTGATTGGGCTAGCTTGAAAGCCCATATTAACTCCGCACGAATAGGATCCTCCAAAGTAACCGCACTTTCCTTTAGCACTGATGTTGTTGCGACACTACCGCTTTCTGTCACTGTGAAAACAGTTTGCCGAGCAGAGAATGCAACATTCGCTTTTGAATAATGTTTTTTAGTTTCACTGTGCTTAATTAGTTGGTCTTTGCCTCTATTTGCACAGGAAAAATAATGATTACATATCTTGCAATGCACTTCAAAGTCATTTTTGCCTTTCTTGCACCACAAAGACATAAGATGCTTGTTAGAATCTTGGCTCAAAAGCCAGTCTTCTTTGAAATGTGTTTCCCGTGGCATTTTTTGTACTATAAACTATTCCATCATCTTACTGCCTGAAACAAATTAAACACATTAGAAAATAAGCATAAAACCATTGAAAATAATAATATATATATATAAAATACACTATAAGGCTAATATATATATAAAACACAATATAAGGCTAATATATATAAAACACATCAAGTTATAAAATGCCAAGATTTGAAAGGTAGCTTTGCTACTTATAAATTGCAAAAATGTATGTAAACCGTTTAGTTGAGAAGGATTTTTACACAGAATACAATTATTTTATTAGCCTTTTATTGGTGTAAGTTCATCAGACAGGAATTAATTCACAAGCAGCTCTTGTCAATTAAATCCTATCTGATGAGCAGGCTTCCAACCCACCTTAGAAGCCTAAACGCCCTCCATCCACCCACTTCTTATTTTACAAATACAATAAATCTTTTTAAAACTGCCTATTAATATAAAAAATAAAATGATCCTTGGTCTTACATACGGTACATAGTGAGTATTTTAGAAGAAAAAGGCTTACCTTTAGGGTCGGGTAGGTTCAGAATCCTTAACACAGTCCCACATACAAAAAAACACATCGTCGGGAACGCACAAAGAGCAAAATAGATACAAAATTCCACACATCACACTATAAATCCTAAAACCCATCATCCAAATTGCATGGTTTTACCATGGCTTTACTTTGAAGCCTCCGAATTATAGTGTATATGTAATATTTAATTTATTTTTAAAAAACAGGCTAAAAATTCCAAGCAAATCTGTATTTTTGGGGTAAAATAGTGGATTATTCCTGAAATTTCAAAAAAAGTAGGAAAAGTAGGACATTGCTGAAAAAGTAGGACAAAGTAGGACATTTTTTGAAAAAGTAGGAAAAGTAGGAAAAGTAGGACAAGTGGAAGGCCTGGATAAATACAACCAATACATGAGAGGGGTTGATGTGAGTGATAAAGCTGTTTACCATCTCTCTTGCAGCCGCCAGACAACTAAATATTGGAAACGCATTTTTTACAATCTCTTGGACATTTCTCTATACAATTCTTATATTTTATACACCCTAAATACAGGCAAACCTATTGATAGAAGAAGGTATTACATTAGTATTTTTGAAACCCTGGCATATACCAGAGACATAGCTCCTGTTGCTGGCCCAACAGGTGATACTCCGCACAAAATAACAATAATTCCTAATTAATAAATCTAACAAATTGTGTCCTATTTGCAAAAGAAAGGCAACATATTGGTGCCCAGGATGTAACTGTGGGGTGCATAAGGAATGTTTCCATAAGCTGGATCATTTTTGGAGGCCCCTAAAGGCTCGAAAGAAAAGGAAGACATCCTCAATAAGTGCTCACAAACAGTGATTTTAGCCAGTGTACATATTTTAGTTTTTTGTGTTTTTTGACAATTTTAATTGTAAAAACTGTACATATCTAGACATATTCTTTTTCCTTATAAAATTTTCAACAATAAGTATATCTTGGATTTTTGGTATTGTGTATATAATTAAGTTTCATATGCCTGGTCATGAACAGAAAGAAAGATAAATTTCAAATTTTTCAAATTTGGCGTAAAGTGGATCTCATGTACATAAGGTAAGAGAACTTTACTATACACCATTAGATAGCAAATTTACTGTACTTTTAGAAAATTTACTACATGTAACTTCTAAGTCAATTTTTATATTTTTTGTTGATTTTTGAATAAAATTCTGCAAAACGACAAAAAATTGCATGACGCTAAGGGGTTTTTTAGTGCGACACCTAGAGGGTTAAACTTCAAACCACACAAGCACAAGCATAATACATTATTTTTTTCAGGCTTTGAAATTGCTTGTAAGATCTTAAATATAAGACAAATAATACAAAAACTTGGTGATTTTAACACCAGAAATATATGAACTGTTGAAATAAAGGAGGTAGATGTTTAAAACACTATGGATGTGTAACCGGAAGTGACAGTAAGTTGGAATTATAGGTTATACATAGAGGTGTCCATATGGAAATGGCCCAGTTTCGTTCCATTACCACCTCAAGTACACCGAGGTTGCCAAGCAAAGTTTAGGTAATCATATTTATAATCAGTAGTATGTCTTTCAGTCTACTTGATAATATTTGTATATTTTCTAGGCCTACTTATATTATACTGTATACAACAGATTACAGTATAATATAAGTATATTATATATACGTATATATATATATATATACACGTCTACTTATATTATACGTTACACAACAAAAATAAATTTGTGTTGTGTAAAGTTCACTTGTTTTATATAGATGTTTATTGGAATCCAAGAGGTTAAATATAATTTGTAAAAAATACATCTTAGCAAAAAAGTGCTCGAGATGAAAGTAAGGTAGTTAATAGTTCAATATTTTGTAGTTGTGGATAATGACTTGCTTACATCTCTCAGAGTAAGCAATAGCAACAACTGGTACAGGTCCATCATCTTGAGGCAAAGGTTTGATGTCTGTCCATTCCGGCCTATTCTTATAGAAAACCCAGCTTTCTTCTCCGGAATCAGATTCTGGACTGCTATCTCCCATGGCAATCTAAGACAATTCTAAAAAAAGTACACACTTAATGTTATGTAATGTATTGCTACGTTTTTAGTGTTTTTATTTCAGTTTGATGTCAAATACAGATCAAATTTAGCATAAAACATTATTAACATTCTAAAGCTTTTAGTGGAGCCACTCAATGGCATGATCTTTGGACCATCTTATCTCAGCATGGGCGAACATTTGACCCTAAACATAATGAGTCCTATGATGTGGTTGAGACTGGTAGCTTTAGAAAATATCAATCACAACTGCTTAAGCTTAAAAATTAGTTATTAAAACACTTCTGTATATTTTTTTATGAATTCCAGATATGGACAGGAGTGGTTAAAAATGAGTTATACCAATGCCAGTTGTTACAGAAGAGTCCCAGAAACTTGAACAAATATTGATCTTACATTTATCAAATGATCAGGAATTAAGTTAAAGGAAGAAGACATTACTATGGTAAAACTGTTTTATTTGATGCTAAGAAATACGATTTAAAAAGTAAATTAAAACTGAAACAAGACAATTATTCAAAAAGCTAAAAATGACTTTGCTTGCATGAACGGTCATTGCAGTGGGATTAGGCGCCTGAATTTAACGCTGATTACAAATTTTTGTTGAGTAGGCTAATAGACGATTGGGGAAAGTTAGGTTATATTTGGTTACCTCAGTAATTTATTTTTCTGGCTGAAAAAATGATTTTACTGAAAAACCAATTATATATTCGGGTTCAGAAAAAAAACATGTTAAATGCAAAAAATTGAAAAAAATACAGTAACTATTTCAAGAAAAGTTGGTGTTTTCTCTATCAGACAAAAACTAGTTTTCGATTTTTCGCTAAAAAAAAAAAGTTTTCCGCGGTGGAAATCAATCTCCACAAAAGATATAAATTCATATTTCACCACTTTTTCAACAAGAAATCGTATTTTCGGAGGTGGCAAGAAAGTACTCACCAATTTGAATAAGAGTGAGTAAAATACCTAAGAATATGACTAACATAAAATATATAATACATATTATAAAGAATAGCAAAGTGTACTAAGATTTTAAATAACAGGGTTTACTGTCACATGATAATACCGTACCTGTAGGCTAATCTATGACGTATGACCAACTTTACGAACTAAATGACAACAAAGTAAAATCTGTTATGGTTGAATTGAACCATAAAATGTTCAAAATATCTTATATCACTAGACTGACGCTTTACAACATAATAAAAACAATAAACATAACCTAACACCTAACCTAAGTGAAAACAAATTTGATAATTTTTTTCAACATCAGGAATTAGTGTCATTTTTTGCGTGGATGACTTAACGTATAAATACGAAGTCAGATGTTTTCAATGGTGTCTAAATCATGCCATTTGGTTGGAGTTTCAGCATAGACCTTCTATTATACCTATATAATAGAAGGTCTATGGTTTCAGCACAACGCCAATTCAAATACAAGGTATACTGTACATCAATTAATCCACCTACAATAGAAGTTTTAACTGCACCACAGAGCTTACGCGGATTGTTTCTACTAGCATTGATTTTATATAATCAATGCTACTTAGTAAAGTTAACAAAAGTCCATCGCAATAAAGTACTTAAAACAATATGAATATAAAGTAACGTGTTCAAATTTTATATTATTAAATTTAGCATTAGAATGAAAAAGACCCTGTTTAACTTAAGGAAGTTGATATCTCAGAGAACCTAAATAGTAAACTAAATCATTTTAGTTTAAATGTTATGGGTTTCTTATTAAACCCCTAATAAAAGCTAAAGAATGAAATAAATTTAACATAAACACAGACATCCTGTTCTAACAAAATAAGCATTGAATGAACTAAACGGGTTCCCCAATATTTTTAGATATGTGTTAGTCAATACAAAGTCAAGTGAAATACATTATAATTTCAAATATTACTGATAAAACCCTTAACATGGAAAGTAGGCCGGTTGTTGTGAGAGAAACATGTCTCAAATATGATGGTGTATATTTAAACGAATCTAGAAAATAACAGAATATTGGGCTTAAGGCATTTAGCAGTGGTTAGTTGATACTTCGTTCCAATAAGCGTCGCTTTATTCTGTATGCATAACACCCGGCATGGACCTATAACTTCGTAATAAGGGTAAGGTCATTTTAGCTCCATTATAGCTAAAGCCTAGCTAAGTTAAAGCCTAGATTTTTAGATAGTTAAGACTTATTGGGCCTAGGTCTATTCACAGTTTGTTAGAACCTTGTAGGAAACTGTCTGAGTCTGCTTATACTTTCTATAGTTTGCTCAATTATATGTTACTTAGGTGGAAGCAGGCTACTTCGGTTTTTTATGAGTTAGGATTTAGCTCCCAGGTTCTAAAATATTCTTCGAGAGTTGCAAGATCTTTTGTGAGTGTTCTTTATTAGCTGTGAAGTACTTGTGTTGATAAGCTAAAGCAATATCGTCTGCATATATACATTATCTAGACTTGGTAATTGGTATGTCAGCGGTATAAACGTTGAATAGAATTGGAGCAAGTACGGACCCCTGTGGCAGACCATCCTTTAGCTGTCTAAAAGAGCTTTCTTCACGACCGAGAAAAACTTTTATTAGTATGGCACTAAGCATTAACTACAGAAGTCCCCCAGACAAAACCAATCGTTTCTGATGACTCAGCTCTCCTCTTTTAAGTTTGTATCATTCAAGTGCATTATTTTCTCACTACAGTACTTTTTTTGTATTGAGGATTTAAAAAACAAAATGAGACGAGATAAATAAATCACTTTATTGGCAGTTTTTAAACCTCAAATAACCATTAAACATAGAACAAAATTGAGCAACAAACCTTGCTTAATTGAGCTTAATAAATTAGAAAAAAATAAGAACTATCGGAAAATAGGCCTAAAATAAGTTGTCTATGTTCTTTACTACAAAGAAAATCCCACCTACATATCCTTTAACACGTTGACTGCCATGAGGGCCACCGGTGGCCCGCACAACAATTTTAGCTCACGCCATGAGGGCCACCAGTGGCCCTCACTAGATTTCAGCCTGGCGCCACAGCTGTTCCTTCGGTAAAGTTCAATATTCATTGTTCCGAGTTCTGTGTTCCATGCAACCGGAAATGACCCCCCCGAGTACAGAAATAGCCGACATCCGGTCATTTACAGCCATTTTATGAAGTTATTGATGAGGTACACCAGTGGCCCTCATGGCGTGGGGGCAAAACTTTACATATGCCATATGATATTATGTTTCAGCTGTTTTGTTGTGATGTTTATATTTTCTTCCCACGCACTGATCAGCTTTTGAGGTTAGGTGTTTAGTAAGTGACATTGATTCTTTTTGTGATGGAAACTAGCCTGTCTAAATGTCGTAAAAACTAGTTCAAATATATAAAACTTATTTAGAGTTGCTTTATTTATAAACCAGAGGACCGTTTTCTATAACATTTTATGAGCTTTCAGAATATATAATTAAAAATTACGTAATACTAAAATGGTGCTAAAATTTGCATTTGATTTATAAAAGACGCGAGGGCCACCGGTGGCCCACATGGCGCACAGCGGCACATATGACGTGGGCTACCGGTGGCCCTCATGGCGTCAGGCGGACATACAGTTTTACTACGGCGGCTTCAGAATAACACAATAAATTATCTACGCTGGCAGTCAACGTGTTAAAAAAAGTTAGAGAAGACCAATTACATTTACTAATCACACTTTAATTCAAAGATAAATTTCTATCAAGAAGTAGACTGGGTTCAACATTAGTTGCTGAAAAATCACAACGAAATATATGGTGGTTAATAACGTATGATCCTTATTTAAAAGCTTCCCCAAAGAACTTTTCAGCTGATAAAATATTTAATGCAATGAGATGACTCCGAATTAAATATTTACCTTCGACCTTATGACTAATTAAATATGACTTTCAGTATGAAAAAAATCCAGAAAAATATCCAATTTCATTGCTTAATTGAATTCTTACTTATAATGACGGCGGTTATTTCCAAATATTTTCATCACTAGAAGCCTGTTTCACAATCCAACTAATAATATTAGTGTAAAAGTACAAGCTACAAATTACAATTTCCAAATATATTCTGTTTCACAACCAAAATCTCTAATATTATTTCCTACTTTCTACAAGAGAAAATTACAAATCCACAAGTCAGCTGATTTTTGTTTATATACAAAATATTAGGTTACAATTATTTTATCATTGTTTATTGTAAATATTTCATCATGGGAAAACGTGTGGAACAACAAAAATTTAAACTGTGTGTTTTAAACAAAATAAAATAAAACAAAAGCATGCTTTTTGGTGCCTTCAGTGCTAGCTTGACAAAGCAAAATAAAATGGAAGTGTGGAAAAAGTTAACAGCTATGCCCAATTCATAGGAGCTGTACAACCCACAAAAGACAGGAGCTATTTAAGATATGTATGGTAGATACAAATTTTGATTTACACCAAGATAAAATAAATTAAAAATAAAATTTTTAAACTTTAATTAAAACTCATTATAAAAAATGTTGTAACAATGAAAGTACGAGTTAATCTTCTTCATTGGTGATCTGCCAAATTTCTATAATTTATTCTTTTTCGAGGGCGTAAGCGCCCTCCCCAAACTCCATTAATAACTCTTAATTCAGAAACCTCATTCTCATGCTGTTTTGATTCTTTTTCTTCTCTAGAAATAGTAACTCTTACTATATTGGTCTCTTTTGATTGTGGTTTTAGAAGTTCGTTTGATGAATTAATTGTTTGATTAGTTTCCACTTCATCTCCAACATGCATTAGCAATGGAAAATCACTCCTTGGTGTTTTGTTCCTTTTATATCTGATGTAGAGGAGGAAAAATGTCGCCAAGAAAAAAGCAATCAGTAGAACAGCAATTTCAATCATTATGAATTTTTCTTCTGATCTAAAAACTTTGAATTTATATTTATATAAATTCAAAAATTTATATAAATTCAATAAATGGTGGCCAAGTAAGGAAAACAACCATGGTAAGTTTTTAACATATTATACTGTAGTATAGATTACATTTAATTAACTTAACAAGTAACTTATAATAGTACACATCACTGATTACACCAGAAAAATATTATCATCATGACAAATAACATTCATTTTATCCCTGTCCTTGTTATGTACATTTAATAATAAATATTTTTAATTCAATTCAATTCAAACATTCTTTATTCATGTTTTGTTCAAAGGTACAACAAATAGTGTCACAGTTACAGTAAAAGCGAATACTAGATTGTTATTTAGACTACTTTGACAATGGAAACTTAATATACCGGTATTCATCTTAAAATTATTGTTTTTTGTTTTGTTTTTTACTTAAAATCCTATTGTACAGAAATTATCTTGGAGAAAGTCAGTTAGATAAGAATAAGATAATATGGAGCCAGTTGTACCAAGTACTCCTTTAAATTATTCTTAAATTTATTTATGTTAGGTTCAAAGAGAAATGACCGTGGTAGATGGTACAAAAACTTAGTTCCCATAAATGTTGTTTTTTTTTGAAAAATTCTAGATTATGTGGTTCTACCGCCTATTTAATCTTGTGCTATACGATGAGTGTTGTCAACAAAACTGTAATCTTTAAGTTGTTTTACATACATTACTTACTTACTTACTCCCATGGCCACTGATACCCAAGGAGGTATTTGGCCTCACCAACAATTTGCCTCCACTTCTCACGATCCTCTGCATCTTCTTCATTGACCCTTAATTTATTCATGTCGATGACCACTTGATCCTTCCATCTTTTCTTAGGACGTCCAGGGGGCCTTCTACCGTCAGGGTTTTCTTTCCACATTTGTTTTATCATAGTATTATTATTTCTTCTCATTACGTGCCCCGCCCACCGCAAACGTCGGCACTTGGCTTCTGCTATAGTGTCTGGTTCTTTGAATAGATATCTAATTTCTCTGTTGTGCTTCAGCCTCCATACTCCGTTTTATATTGTGGGTCCAAAGATTTTTCTGAGTACTTTGTTCTCAAAAGTGATCAGCTTTTTTTCTGTGTTTTTGTCGATAATCCATGACTCAGCTCCGTAGAGAATTACTGGTCTGATTATTGTTTTGTAAATTTTAATTTTTGTATGGTAAGACAAAAGTTTTGATGACATAAGTTTATTTAGAGTAAACATGCTTCTGTTAGCTGAGTTTATTCTACTTTGAATTTCTGTGTGTTCACTGTTGTTAGAGCTAATTATTGTACCAAGGTATTTGAATTCATCTACTCTTTCAAAATTGTTTCCTTCTACTGTAAAATTTTGTGTGTTGTCAGGATTTCGGCCAAAATACATAAATTTAGTTTTTTCATTGCTAACTTTAAGTCCAACTTCTTGGGTTTCTTTAATTAAAATTTCAGTTATAATTTTCAGATCTTCTTTGCTTTCTGCCAACAAAATTACGTCATCTGCAAAGGCCAGAGCTGATATTTTATCCCCTATTTCTATCCCTATATTAGTTTTCTTTACTTCTTTTAATGCTCCTTCCAATGCGATATTAAAAAGAATAGGGGACAAGCCATCACCCTGTCTCACTCCTGTCTTAACTTCAAAGGTTGTGGTGTAGTCGTTTTCCACTTTTACTCTACATCTGCTGTTATTTACACTAAGCCTTGCCAAAGTTTTACATACATTACCCTCCAAAATGTAAAGGGCATATACTGTCAGTATTTTTCTGGAGACAAATAGATGATTAACTGATTCATCCCTCTGTAAGTTATATATAATTCTCAAAGCATTCTTTTGTTTCAACAATATTTTATCTAAGTTTTTTTTGTAGTTGTTCAGCAAATGCTAATTCTGTATGATAGGTGAGAATGAATTAAAAAATAATAAACTGCTTTTAATGTTTCTAATTTACAAAATTTAGCCATTTGTCTCAAAGCAAACAAACCTGTTGACATTTTAACAATGACATGGTTTGTATGTGTATCCCAACTAAGGTTAGCATCAATGAAAAGTCCCAAAAATTTTGTCACTTCTATTTGATCCAACTTATTGTTATCTAAATATATGTCTAGTTTCAATTTAACTCTAGTTTGTTTTGTACAGTAAGATATGAAATTTGATTTAATTTAATTGAGAAGAAGGTTTTTACCATCAAGGAAGTTTTTAATAATAGTGAGACTAACAAATGCAGAAATTTCAACACATTCTCAAGACTCCCCTGAAATAGTGATATTAGAGTCATCAGCATCATGGGTGGAGTTAGACCTTGTATGTTGGGGGGGGGGGAGGGGGGGGGAGGGGGGGAGGGGCACAAGTAACAAGTTTATCATGCATTAAATTTCCTGCATCATAATTTTTCCGGGGGGTCTGGGGGACATTTTTAAAAATTGCAGCTTAAAAACATGACATTTAGGTACCTTTTTTGAATGAAAAATACTTAAACTCAGAACATGAAATTGATGTTTATTTTTATAAAACATAAACATAATATTGGTTGTATAGCAATATAAACCAGGTATATACATATTTACTTTTTACAATAGAACGGTCTCATATTGTCAAGCAATGTAACCCTTATATTAACACATTAGCACTACAATATTAGCACTCCTTTATTAATAATTAAATAAGAGTCAATTTTCTATTACCTTTTTTTGCATATTTATCCGTTAGTTTATCCAAGTTGAGGCTTTTTACTAAATCAGATTCTGAATAAATGACAGCCAAATTGGAGAAACATTCTTGGCTCATGGATGACCTAAGCCATTGATTAATTCTTCTCATTGTCGAGAACGATCATTCACAAGTAGCACTATTAGATGGAAGGGTAAGACAAATCTCAAAAAGCAGTTTGAAATTGGGATAAATATCATCTTGAATTAAAACCAGTTCTTTTAATATTTTAACCAACTCTTTAAGTGGTATTTCTTTCGGGTTGTTACTATCTGACTCGAGAACGCACCGTAGGATGCTCATTTCTGATATGAGCATATTTTGATTCAATCCGGGCACCGGATATTTCTGTATAAACGATTCAGATTTCTCTACATTGAGGCAAAGGAACTCTTCACTCGTATTTGCTACTTCCATTGCTTCACCGGCAAACCTTCTTTTGAGTTCACTGATCAAAATATCAAGTATTGGGTAATAAAGGTCACAACGGTACTGTACCATGCTGTTCACTTCACTGTTATCACTCAAACTCTCTGTATCGACTCCTCTTGACTGTCCAACAGTAGACATGAAAAAATATTGATTATGAGTTTTTGAAATAACTCGTCGACGTTTGGGCGCAACATGTGAACTTGAAGTCGAATGACTTTCTTTTTCCAAGGAACGAGATGTTGTGGTAGTCTCACTGGATTGTGTTGTGATGCAAATATTTTCAGGGAATAAATGAAGTTCGTGAATCCTTGAAAACTTCATTACTTCATTCCACTTTTTCTCCCAGGCGTTTTCACTTCTTTTTGACTCGAGCTTCATAATAATTGCTCCAGCTGCTTTCGCACATCTTGCTATGCAAGAGTCCTCCTTCTGAAGCGCTTTGCTGAGGATATTTATATCAGTTAAACACTCCTATTAAAATATTAAACATACTACAAAGTCCATGGATGTAATTGAAGCCAGTAATCCTTTGGCCTGAGGAGACTTTGAATTTCTTAGATCATTAGCAATCTTTTTGAGGACGGCCCGAATTGCATCATAATTTCTGTTAACAGATTGGACAGCAGTAGCCTTACACGACCACCTAGCGTCACTTAATTTGTGGATCTCATGTGGGCCTGGGACTTTGATCTGTAGCTCCTCTTGCAGTATTTTGTATTCCGCATGCATATCAGGGTTAGAAAAAAACTCATAGTGACTGCATCACATTAAAGAAGAAACAACTGTAGTTATTGCTTTCACAAGAGTTTACAAGAACCAAATTAACCTTATGTGCTAAACAGTGCAAATACATGGTGAGAGATTGGGTATCCCTGATGATTTTCTGTCCATTCTTTACTCCGGACATTACACTCGCGCCATCATGTGATTGACCTATTAAAGTAGCAGTTATACCTACTTTCTTAAGGTAGTTCAAAATAATGTTTGCTAAGGACTCAGCACTACGATCTAGAGAAACATCCTTCATTGTTAGCAATCTTTCTTTAATTTCTGATTCAAACAAATATCTTATACAAATACACAATTGTTGAACTCTGTGTGACTTTTCTTCACCGACCATTAAGGCATAAAATCCAGATCGTTTATTTCATTCACTATTATACTTAAAACCTCTTCAGTAACAATTTTGAAAATTTCGTTTTGAAAGTCATGACTTGTTAAATTGAAATATCATTCATATTTTACTTTGAATTTAGCATCATATTTTGAGTATAATTCACATAACTCTAAATAATTTCCCTTGTTGCCTGACGTTTCTTTTTCATCGTGTCCACGAAAAATAACAAAATTCCTTGTTTGGCCAAAAATAACAAAAGGTCCAAAATTTGCTTAAAATATTCACGATTTTCAGAAATGAGTTCTTCATGAGATGGTGATATTTCCGAAGCAATTGTATCCTTTGGCTTTCTATAGTTATGCCACTTCGCCATGGAAAATAAGTGACTTTCACTGGATGCATGCTTTTCAAATTTTTCCCCTATCTTCTTCCAGTTACTTATGCCTCTTTCAGTTACAGTTCTTTATTTTTAGAAGCAAATATCCTGCAAGCGTAACAGAATACAGCATCTTTCTTTATACTGTATTCTAGCCATTCGAATTTCTTAAAATAAAATGGTGTAAATGCTCGTTTTGAATTTTTAATGTCTGAAAGTGGATATGTAGTCAAAATTGGGTGCGATGGACCTGTCTCTATATTTCCAAGGTCCAGTTCTTTTGAGTAGGCTCCTTCATCATAAGAAGAAGTAACTGAATCAGTTTGTTTACTTACGTCATGGCAAGACTTTGAACAGCCTGGGGAAGCTTTTAATAAACACTCAGATTCCGCTTCTTCATCGGTCTTAGACACAGTCACTGGTTCTTTTATTAAAAAAAAAGTTCTAATGTCTGTTGTTTTTTACTCATTTTGTTTAAACTGTATATTCCATAGATAAACAAAACTTAATTAATGATTAACTTAATTAATGATTAAAACAGAAAAATGATAATACTGTAATTAATCAATATAGAAACACCACTCATCTCATCTTAAATAACACAAACAAAAACACTTATTTTAATACATGAAGCACGAATGCGGGAACAGAGCATGAACACTAGCTGACAACTGCTGACTGACTGGGCTGGGCAGACCGCCGGCCGCGCTAAACACGACTCGATTCAGTCAGCCTCGCCAATTTGTAGATAGTAGGTAGTGGAAGTCAACCCGTAATTGTATTGTATAAGTGGGATGCTAATACTCGCACTGATCTTCATTTTGGATTAATGGCATTCTAATTTATTATTATTAGTATATATAGAGTCAACATGCATTTAAGTTCATCGTTCATTTAGTAACTTTTATATGAAATTATATTCCTTATAAATTAAAATTCACACGAAGGTTGGGGGGGCATTGCCCCCCAAGCCCCCCCATAACTCCGCCCATGATCAGCATAGAGGCAAAAATTACTGTTTACAGGAAGCAAATCAGGTAGCCCCTTTAAGTAACAAAGAAACCCCCTAAAATTGACCCCTGTGGAACCCCATATTTTATATTTAACATTTGAGAACTTAAATTCCTTATATAGTTATAATGACCAGTAGAATCAGTGAAAGAGTGTTCAACCTCTACAAATTGTACCCGATTTTCTAAATATGATTCAAACCATTAAAATTCCTTGCCTGCAACCTGTACATTTTTTTAGGCACTGTCTAAATTTAACTAGGGCACTGTCAAAAGCCCTAGTTAAATCAAGAAATATACCAACAACTTTTTTTTCCATTGTCAACTGAATCAATTAATTATAGATTGAATAAATTCTATACCTGCTGATATAGTGAATTTACCTGGTTGGAAGCCATGCTGTTCTTTATCTAATAATTTAGATTTAGTTAAATAATCAATTAATTGTAAATAAACAATTCTTTCATATATTTTGGAAAAAACTGGGAGAAGTGATACTGGACGAAAGCATGCTAGGTTATTTATATTACCTTTCTTAAAAATAAGTATAACTCTAGCAATTTTTAGTTTATTTGGGAAAATTCCGGTAATTAAAGAAGAATTTATCAAATGAGTCAGGGGTTTCAAAATAATAAGGAGTACTTTTTTATGATATCAGTAGAAATTTCGTCATTTCCAGTTGAGAACTTATTTTAAAATGAGTTAATTAATTTGTTCAAACTCTCTTCTGTAACTTGATGAAATTGAAAAAAGGTCATGTTCATATTGTTTTTAGGTTGTGTTGTTTCTATATTTGTTGGAATAATTGGTAATACTGACTCCTCAACCACAGATACAAAAAATTGGTTAAAAACATTTGCAACTTGAATTGGATCTGTTATTAATTTTTCAGATTGCACAATAGTTTTGTTTGAGCTAGACACTGACTCTTTGTTAACCTCTGTTCTAATCACATTCCAAGTTGTTTTAGATTTATTTTTAGAATTAAAAATTTTTTTGTCAAAGAAGTTTCTTTTTTCCTTAAAAATACAAGCCTTTAATTTTTTTTGCAAATCCTTCACAATTGTTTTAGTATTTTTATCTTTACTTACTCTAAAGTTTTTTCTAATTGACTTATTTCATTTTTCATTAATATAATCTCGTTAGTTACCCATTGTTTAATGTTCTCATATTTTACTTTATTCAAGATTTTAGGAAAACAACTATTAAAACTGTACAAAAAATATTTATAGAAAAATGTCATCCTAAAAAAAAGACATTTTTAAATTTATTTTACAAATAAAATTCGTTTGTTTTAGGAAAAAGTTGATAACGAAAAAACTACAGGCACAGGGGAGGAAAGGAAACCATTTTAACAGAGGTGGATGATGAAGTAATTTCAAAAATTGGGAAATATACACCGATTATAAATGGACTGAATGTACTAGAATCAATGGAGGCATATACCAGCACAGGAGGAGTAACTGTGTGTCCTCTGGGGCGTTTCATGAAGTTATCAATGAAGAAGATGTACTTAATGAAAATATTTATTTATCAGACTCAGATAAAGAATTATAAAACAATGATAATTTACAAAACAGAAGCTCAAACGAGCCATTCCCAAAAACCCTGTCAAAGTAAGCAGACTGTCAAGGAAATGTCAACCAAGTAAGTGGAGCTTTCAAAACATCATCAAAAATATAAAAATTAAACCATCATAAAAATCCTTAAGTATAGTTTACATATAGGTTAAATATAGGTTACATTCTTATAAGAAATAACTAACAATAACTGAATACGCCAATTTCAACTTAGTAGAAAATTGTCTTACAAATACTTTTGTCTATTACATTTTGTTAAAAAATGTAGAATTGTTTAGTTTAGCAAGGATTAAAAAATGTACAGTATACTTAGTACAAAGTAAAATTTAATTTTTAAGATAATGTCTTTATTAGAGCATTTTCTACTGAATTACCAATGGTTTAGTAAGCTATTTAGTAATTTAATAGTAGTAAAATTGTTTTCTTGTTACAGGTAATGGTAATAATATAGAGCAAAAATGTAAATTACAGATAGAGCTTCTTAAAATTCAAATATACAAGAGCCAACTTCAGAGTCGCCAACTGGAAATATAACTAGGAATACCTCATAGTGATTTTACAAAAAATATAAAAGATTCTGTTTTTACAACAACTTATGATGGACAACAATAAAAGAAGAAATTATCAATTTTGCTGGCAGTTAGTTTAAAATTTGCTTAATACATTTAAGAAATTTTATCAGATACTATTAAAGATTACTTTACTTCTTTCTATGTTTTTTCTTTTTTTGCTATATGTTTATTTATTGGATAAGTTAATGGAAATGGAAATTCGTCTTGCCTTTTGTTTATCAATCTTCTTATAATGCAGATGTCCAACCGAATTTGCTTTAGGCGAGTGGACTGTTATACAATTACAACATTTACACATAGGCACAAGTTTGAAATGCATCTGGCGTTCAAAGATATAACATAAAAAAACATAAGTTCTGAAATGAAAAAACGTTTTATTGATAATTTTTGTGATCTACTTCCAATTCAATTCAATTAAAAATGCTTAATTTGTAAATGTACAAAGGTACAATAAATAGCGTCAAATTAGTTAAAGCTAGTTAAGGCTACTAAGCTTATTAATAGTTAGCTTAAGGCTTATTAAGTTGGTTAAAATCTTTAGCAGGGCTAAACATGTGTTAGAGATTTTAATTCTTAATTGAGAGAAAGCATGAATTTGTCACCAAAGTGCTGGAGTGACCGGGCATTCTATAAATTCCCATGATGGTGGTCCATGAACTCACCAACCGTATAGAAAGCATTAGAAACAAGGTGACTTTTCAGCCGAGATTTAAATAATTTTTGGGAAGTTTGAGATTTAATTCGTTCAGGGAGAGCATTGACCAATCTGACTCCCATCTGCGAGGGAAGGCGTTCAAACGCCACCATCTTGTGTTGTTCGATGCGGTAGGCGGCCCTCGCCCTTGTCTCATATCCATGGACGTCACTGCCGCTAGTCAAACTACATTTGTAGCGACAGTACACTGACGTCTCAAGGATGTAAAGACAAGGAAGAGTCAGCAGTTCCAACTCCCTGAATGCTGTTCTGCATGACTCTCTGAATTTTAATTTCAAAATGACTCTCACCGCTTTTTTCTGGAGTTTAAAAATTCTTTCAAAAAGGGTGTTTGCACTTCTGCCCCATAATATTATGCCGTACGAGAGATGGGGGTACACGAGGCCATAGTAGAACTTCTAAAGAGCAGTTCGAGAGATTGCGCAAAGCAAAGATACCTTTTGCAACCCTAGAGCAAACATTATCTATGTGATTATTCCAGGTCAATCCCTTATCCAGGTATATTCCCAGGAATTTGGTACAGTCAGTTTCCTTAAGAGAAACATCATCTACCATTACAGTGGTTGAGGTCTCCAAATCGTGAGATCGCAACGAAAATTTGATGAAAGTTGTCTTTGAACAATTTGTTTGGAGATTGTCATTCGAAAACTTTTGGATGCAAGAATTCAAATTGACAAAAGCTTGTATTTCCAGTTCAGGCTGAGAAGCAGCTCTGAAGCAGAGAGTTGTGTCGTCTGCGAATTGAATGATTCTTCCATTTGTGATTGATTCCTCCAGATCATTCACATAAATGAGGTATAGTGTTGGGCCAAGGATGGAACCCTGAGGGACTCCATGGTGCACTTTGATGAATTTAGAAATGACGTTTTCAACCTTCACACATTGGCTACGGTCGCTAAGGTAGGACTGCAACCACACATGTGGTGGACCGCGAACACCATAGCGCCAGAGCTTCTGCAAATTTTCCATTGCCATGAACATTTTATTTACATTAAGTAAATAAATAAAGTAGTAACAAGATATTATATAATAGAGCATCTGCAATTAAAATTTAAGTTTTACAACTTAAAAAAAATTTTGATTTAAAATTTGTTGCTGACGTTGTCTTGCTGCCTGTAATGGCTGTTCATCATTTAACTGGTCCTCTTCGTGGTGACCAATATCCAACACTACATCATCTCCATTGCCTAAAATCAATTTTTTTTTTTTTCTGTATTTCAACGCCAGTGGCACTTTATATTGATTATTCAAACGTTGTTATGGGACAACGGTCCAAACCCATCAAAGCTAAATTTAGTTGGACCTCCCGGGATTTGAACCCGCGACCTCCTGCATTGAAGTCAGGAGTGCTAACCATTAGGCTAGCAAGAGTTTATTTATAATTCATCGTCACTACTCCTTGTAAAGTTACATAGTACAGCACAGCACTAAATGACATCACCGGCAAAAGTAGGGCTCAAACGGTGGTGATTTAGATTAGGGAATTTCTCTTTCAGAATACCTAGAGCTCTCTCTATTGTTTGTCTTGTGGCTTTAAGTCGCCGATTATACCTTCCCTCTGCTACATTGTTTGGGTTGTTGTGCAATGGCGTCACCAACCATCGTTTTGGTGGATAGTCAGAGTCTCCAATGATTACTGCATTAGGAAATATGTTCCTCTATCCATTCTTTCATGTAGCGGGCTATTTCTTATAACACAATCATCATAAACACTTCCTGGCCATCTAGCACTAACATAATAAAACATAGCTGTGGGCCCACATAGAATTGAGGGAGTGTTTACCATGGCGGCCCCCCAATGCTTCTTCATTTACAGTGGGGGGCATCTATAGGTATTAAAATTCCATCAACTGGAGTCTATCAGCTGACCCCTTTCAAAATTGGTTGTGACTCAGATTGGGACCGATCTGTGAACATTTAGGTTATGGAGCTGGACTTTAACCATCTACGCTATCGACTAAATACACTAATTAAGTACCACGTTTCTTATTACGTTCTCATCTCCAATACCGCTATGTAATTTTTTACCTCAATAGACCTTTAGAATCAATCAAATTGATTATATTAACCTAACAAGGTTAGGTTAATATAATCAACAATTGATTATATTATATTAACAAGATTTGATTATATTAACCTCAATAACCTTTAGACGCATAAAATTAAAATTAGGAGAGTGAAGTTTTTACTAAAAGAATTGCATGAAAGTGACTAAATGGCATTGACCTCATGTACGGAGGGCGTAAGTTAAAGTTTACATAGTTCATGTGTTTGTGTGTTGGGAGAGATCATAAGTGCTACTTGACATAAGGTTCCCTGTGGTTTGAAATTAATTAACCAACAGTAAATTAATTTCAAACCACATTAGAGGGAGGGGGGGGGGCTTAATCATGACTTTATTTTCAAGACTTATAGTAAATTGGTTTGTTTACTATTTTATTAAACTAAGAAATATGCTGGAAAGTTAACTCTCTTAAATTGCTAATTACCAGTAACCCATAAAAGCATTTACTACTTTTGAAGTATAAAACAGCCATACTAATTTGGTAATTATATAATTTTATGTAGGACTGAACAAATAATCACAACAACCTTTTCTTACAAACTACACAAAATGAGATATGTCAGGCTATATGCAAGTTAATAATTTTACTAAATATATAAATGTATAAAAATAAAATTGCATTGTCAAGTGAAGAATCACTTCAGTTTTATATATACAGTAGTTTGTGTAATATCATCTCCATAAATCTAAGAGAAGAAGGAGCTTTGGACTGGGAAAGTGAAGTATCACAGGGAATATTGAGTTGGAGGATGAATAACTGTTGCTACTTTAGAACTATCTCGACTACGACGTTACAACTTGGTGTAAATCACTGGACTGAACTTGTAAAGACAAGACAATGGTTTTCGTGCAACATGGTTCATAATTGTCTTCCAACTGAGATGTGAGCCAACACTCTTGATTGGCAGCACATGAAGTCATAAGTCATCTGCCACTCCATAGTCAATAATTCGCTTCTTTATTAAAAATGCATTATGTCCATACTGCATTAGATTTTTATTGATTTTTTTCGGAACATTACAAGTTTTCTCCTTAAGCATTTCCTTCTTTCCATGAAATAGACGATATTGTCGTCATAAAGGTAATTATGGTGTTTAAAAGCTGCAACAAGAACAAAATACTAACGTTTTTTATTTATATTATAACATCCCTAAGAAAAAAAATAAATGTTATTTAACTTAGCCATTCATTTTTGAATATACTTTATTATTGAATAATAAATGTTAAGGAAAATTTATAGCACCCAGCTTCGTCAGTTAAACTACATGGAATGTTCCACAAAGTTAAAAACTATTTATATTTTTAGGAATAATATTTTCAATGTCAGTATCTGCGTAACGCCTTCAATGACATAGAAAAAATTTATTTATCTTATTTTTACATAACCTTAACTGTTTTTATATTGTGTTGGTAGTAATACTGAACAGTTTTGTAAATATAATTGCATCATTATATTTATAGTTTTTATATTAATGAACTCATATACAATAAAAAAAATAACAATACAAAAACAAAAAATAACAAAAATACAAATGATTTTTTAATAAAAAGTAAAGCCTCAAATCAAATGTATGTCTAAAAATTAAAACTTTAAATTAAAAATATAAATGTATAAAAGTGATTCTGTTGAGGTTAAAGAAACATAATATTTTAACTAGATATTCAAACAACATGACGACATGGTATTTCACTTACTGATAAAGCCTGTCGAAAGTTGAATTGAACTGACTCAAAAGCAGAAAAACTAATATCTTCATTATTTACTCTTCTTTTTAACAACATAATCTGAAAACAAGAACATCAAAGTATTAAAAAACAAGTAGTATTATTCCTATGAATAATATTTATCCCACTAATCTAATTAATTCCTAATATAGCCTAATCTTAAAAAGGTTTATTTATTTATTCTTAAGACGTCGATCGTCAAGATGCAGGCGAATAAGAAAGACCAAATAAAACCTATATATTGTAGTTTATTTATTTATCAAGTCAAATTTATACTTTTACATTGAATTACATAAACAACTGTCATTGATTACCCATACAGGTAGATGTTAAAGGTTTTATTAGAAAAAGTAATATTCATCAGAAGAACTGTTGTCAAGTTCCTTTTGAAAAGAACACTTTCGGATAAGTAGGTTTGATGGACATAACATTCTGAGTCTCAAAGCTGGCTAAATACTTGATTGCTTACACACACGCTCACGCACGCACGCACGCACACACACATCATTTAATAGGAATATTTATGTCAGTAATTTGGTTAGTAAGGAGGTCTGTTACTACAGCCTGGTTTAAACGGAGTAACATTTACAAGAGAATGCACTAACGCTCCACAATGGACCACAAAAACAGCTGATAATTTGAGACACAAAATTTAACATTGGATGAGAAATCTCTATTTGTGCTTATGAAATCAATTCTCAAACCTTTAAAGGGCAATAGCTCACTCACTCCTATCATTGAATTTGTAAACACTCAGGTAAATTTTTGTGTCTCAGATTATCAGCTGTTTTGGGGTGCAATTGAGAAGCGCTAGTGCAGTCCCATGTAAATGTAATGCAGTTTAAACCAGCTGTAGTAGCAGACCTCATTAATAAACCAAACTCTTTACACAAATATTCCTATAACATAAGGTATCTATTTGTAAGTAATAAAATAATTAAGAGGATAACTCTTAGTTACACAAAAAGCAATAAGTTTGCAGCTGTCCTTCGTACCCCTCCTTTGTGTAAGTACTGAACAGTGTTCACGTAAAAGAATGAACGTGGATAATACACTAGATTGACTCTGTTGGGTTGGACCTCTTTGGTTTTAATATAAACAAATGTTTTAAAGTTTACAAGAATGTTTATTTAATTAGACACGCCAGTGTTTGTTTATATTATATTTTTTACAAATCAACTGTAATAAGTTCTATTTTAAGTTTGTGAGTTATATTGGATATTGTTTTAATTCAATGTAAGTTATTGCATATAAAAGCATTCATGCACAGTTGGACGTACATTCATATGTACTGTTTAGGCCAAAATCAGTTACGCAGTTGGGTAACAATCCAGACATAACCGTATGTTTATAACCTAACCTTACTAGTAAATAAACAGGTCCAACCTTACAAGCAATGTAGAATATTTTCCATGTTCACTTTTAACGTGCTCAAACTGTACTTGAGACCCTAACGCGGGAAGGATAAAACGTGAAGTTTTATAATTACTTATAAATGTATTCCACTTATAGTATTAAACTTTATTGCTAAGGTGGTTAGTACAATATATTTTTAACCGTATTAGTGATAAAATATTGGCAGTAACTAAACTGTATTCCGGAGCGCAATTTTAAATTCCTCTTTGTAGATTCACCTTTACTAGTATCGGTATCGATGAAAGCCTCTTTACTGAATCCAGATTTTCATAGAACTCTCTGATTTTCGTTCAGTACATGTTTTTAGTGATTTATAATATATTACTATATAATATTATAAGGTAGTTCATTTCAATTATTTTAATTACAATGAGTGCTATGTAATATTATGCGTTCTCATGTATTATTCATATTACTTAGACAGATTTACTTAGAAATTCAACTTCATTAATAAATCCGATTAAAATGAATATACTGTAATTTGAAGTTTTATTAATGACTTATATGATAAATAAAGTGTTTCAACTGTGTGAGAAGTTTTGACTAATGTAGGAATGTTACATTTAGAAGGAAACTCAAATAGAAAAAAACACATTTCATATAAGGATTGAAGAAAACAACTTACTCTATGTTCTAACTAGATATTATGATACATTTTTACTCACCATGCGTAGAACACTATCATGAAACTGTTTTTTACTGTGAGCTTCTTCTAGGTTATGTTTGAGTTTCTGAAACTACAAATTTAGCAAAGATGATATAATTGCATTGCCGTCAAAGCAAATTATCAACATCAGATGTTATTACATACATTTAAGAAAACAAATATGTTTGGATAATTTGAAATGTAAAATATTCTTATTCTTATTCTTACATATAAGACGCCGACACAACGTTGTTGGTATTTTAAGGCGAATATGAATGGTTATATGAGTGTAGGATGAGTGTGGATGAGTGTAGTCTAGTTACTAACTGAGTTCAACTGTTTTTCCTCAGAAAGGGCAATTTATTAATAGCCCAACAGCCTTGCATTACAGAACATACATCTTATAACTTTAGCATTTTTTAAACATTTATTTGTATATTTATAAAGGAAAATCTTGTTTACTAAGAATATTAATAAAATAAGGCCACTGACAATAAATTGTATACACAGGCTCTTAATGAATATAGAAGAGTCAATGGAATATATAAGACATTACTAACTTTATAAGATTAATTTATATATTCTATAAATAAATATAACAATTTTCCTTGTATTTACTGTAGGTCTCTGGGCTCTTGATTTTTGCAGGTTCATATGAAGACAACTGTATAGAATACCAATTAAACTCACTTTGATAAACAGATTAGACTCAGTGAGGAAGCCCTCAAAGCAGTATCCTTAGTAGTTCACTAAGGACATGTTACCTGTTTTAATAATATCTTTTAAACTGAATATAAACATTTTCTCTCTCTGGAAGAAAGTGAATTTTACTTTAGTTCAATTTTAAATATTGGGTACGACTTCGCGTGCCAACCCACCATTTGCTGCGCTCAATACACCTCAGTCTTCAGCCTCGGCATGTGGCTTTTGACTACAAATACTAGAACATTAACTGTATAACGTAAAATCACAAATATTAAACTTATTTACAATATCTCACTCACACTACTTGCGTTGCTACCTATTTTAGTATAAATACCCAATGTCATTAAGCATATTTAACACGTGTTCATTTCATTTGTGTGTGTGTTTGTTTTAACAGCTGATGATTGGACTCTTAATGCATCAATATAGGATAAATAAATGTGAAGCATACAAAATAAACATGTTATTTATTAATTTACTGAAATCAACCCAATTTTATCCTTATGGAACAGCCTTTTAGGGGTGGTTTATAAGGATATTTTTCACAAAATATAAAAATAACATCTTTAGTTCCTTTCTTAGAAATCTTTTGAAAAAAACTTGTAAAGTTCTGCTCATATATAAAATACGATTTTGCATTTTAGAAGGTAAAATATCGCTAAATTTTGCTTTAGTATGTAGTATTTTTATGTCTTAGTATATTGAATTTAAAGTAATTTTTTATAGAACTTGCTATAACCCCATCCCTCTTATCTTTCCTTCCCCTCCTTCTCTCTTTCAGATAAACTCTTCAATATGCTATGCTAAATATTACTAGAAAACTTTATTACCTGCAAGTTGAGTTTATGACTTTGATAAGATATGAAGAACATCATATATAAAAAGATATTCCATTCTGTAATATGAATCAGTAATGGTATTGATGCTTTATTAAGTTCATGAAAGTTAAGTAATTGCAACACTCGTACACTTAAATAGGCTATGTACACTCCCACAACTTGCAATCCAACGATTAAGTGAAAAATGCCAAAATATTTTGACACCAAACGCACAAACTCTTCAACATCCAGCAAATACATTATGAGATCTTTCATCATCCTAGTTGACATATATTTGCAGTTTATTTCATAAGTTAGTTCACAAAGAAACTTTTCCCCATAAACTAACCAGGAATACAGAATTCCGTAAACTATGGCAAACACTGTAACATAAAAAACTATTAACAGGTGAAAAATTGGGGTTTGAATGTACCATTCATAGTCAAAAATGATTTTAAAGAAAATAACTCCAAGAGGAAACATAAGTTTTACTAGGTCTGTAGTGGTGACATTGGTAGTTGGAAACTTCATGTGTAGACTATATAGTTTATTGGATATCTCTGCGACTGCTTTTCTTCGTATGCAAAGAAACATTACAAAGTATATGTTGATAACTCCAAATATTATTTTAAGAGCAGGTAGTAGTGTAGGACGAGTTATTTTGTAGTCTTCATAGAGTATGAAGCATACAATTAAAAACCATGACCAAATTACGAAGCTGTATATCAACAATGGAGGGTAAACTTCAAATGGTCCACCTGAAACAAATATGTAACATTTGTAGACATTTGAATCAAAAGCTATATATACTTAACTAACTATAGATAGGCTGCTTAGAAAGTAACATACTCAAAGCAGCAGTATGAGAGAGAGAGATAGAGAGAGTGAGTGAGTAAGTGAGAGAGAGAGGCGGGGAGAGAGGGGGGAGAGAGATGGGAAGGAGAGAGGAGAGAGAGAGAGAGAGAGAGAGAGAGAGAGAGAGAGAGAGAGAGAGAGAGAGAGAGAGAGAGAGAGAGAGAGAGAGAGAGAGAGAGAGAGAGAGCTACTTCTTCCCCCATTCCACTGAACAATTGTCATTCAACTAGGAAGACGGTAGGTCGCTTGCTGGCAGCACTAAAAAATAATAATTAGTAATAACAACAACACGATTAATAATAATGTAAACAATAAAGTACCAACTAAAAAAAATTAAAAAAACACAGTTGCGAAAGTTAGTCAACTCCCAGATGGACGGCATCGGAGCCGTGGAAACTTCCCCTCCACTGATGATAATCTTTTATGTGCTAATTACAATACGCATGTTGCTTCATGTCCAGCCCAATTATACTGTAATTAATTAAATTACATGAAGATTGCTTTCCATACTAACTTTAAAAGTAATACTTTTCCACCTTTTCTCGTCTAATGCTTTGTAATAAATGGACATTCCATATGATCAATTATAAAAGGTCTTGTGATAGTCATATATGCAGGAATTAATTTTCTACATATATTCACATAATAAAGGCTATGAAAAACATGTTTAGCCAGCTTCCACAAGTTAAGAATCAGTTGTCGGTGGTCTACATCATTGACCTAACGTTCGGTCAAGTAAACGTATACTACCTTACATAACCTAACAAGCTAGTATAACTTAACTTCTATTAATTTTTTTATTTATCTCCCAATAGCAGAAGCCAATTTATGTATATAGTATAAGAGATTATGAACAAAGACAATAATTCTGAGAACAATAAATACAAGCACTAATAATAAGAATAAAATATAAGAGACAAAGAACAAAGACAGTAAAGTATGAGAGAAATACATACAAATAGAGAGGAAATGCAATTCAAATTCAAATTCCATTTATTTGTCATACAACTATTATAGCATTGACAAAGTCATATGTACAGCATGTCCATGCTAGTCAATAGATTCTTAAGAATATAAATTCAAAACATGAATAGATAGAAATAATAATAATAAGTTAATTGATTATGAGCAATTACATACCTTTACAGTTTATTTAATTAATTAAATAAAAAATAGGTATGAATAAAAAGTTGATTAAATGAAAAGGCTGCTTTAGGAGCTAATTATATAAGTTTATTAAGTGGAATAAATCAAAAATCAATATTAGGAATATTAAAAAATTCGTCAATAGAATAAAATGGGTTCTTTAGGAGCCAGTTAAAAAATGTATTACAGAAAGATTTTTCTGAATACTTGTCAATCAAGTTGGTTAATTTATTATAAACTCTAAGTGAAACTATATTATGGCTGTTGGAAGTTTTATGTAATCTAACAAAATTAATAGTAGCTTGATCTTTAATCCTAGTTTTATACTGATGAGCACTTTTTTTTAATTATACCAGGAGTTCTTAAAACATATAAAATCAAATCAAAGATGTAAATATTTATGACAGTTAGAATATTCAATTTAACAAATAGGGGTTTACAATGTTCTATAGGACCTACATTTGAGATTACTCTTATAGCCCTTTTCTGCAGAAGTAAGATTTCCTCTATCCTACTGCAATTCCCATAAAAGATTATTCCATATCTAAATATTGACTGGAAGTAAGCAAAATAAGCCGATCTAATATAATTTTGATGCACACAGTAAGTTAATCGTTTTAACAAATGAATTACTCTGGATAATTTACCACTAATATAATCTACATGTGGTCCCCAAGATAGAGTTTTGTCTATAAAAATTCCTAAAAATTTAACACTGTCGGTTGAATTATAAGTTAAATTGTTTTCACTGACCGGTCTTAAAGAAAATGTTACTTCTTTAGTTTTATCTTCATTTAGGAGAAATCCATTTGATTTGAACCATTCAGATGCTTTCTGTAGTGTTCTGTCACCTAGTGATTGATTCCAATTGATATTATGCAGATTTCGAAGAGCTGCCTTTAAGCGAGGAGAGGCTGGAACAGAATAAGTTCAGGTGGTCTGGCAACGATTTTGTACATATCTGAATCCTCAGTATGGTGCTGTTAACTACATGAGAAGTGGAGACGGATGGTTTCACAAAGAAAGCCCTGGATCTTGTACCTGAAAAATCTCTGAAGTATATTTTCTCAAGAATATCTGGGCAGTCGAAGCCACATTTTACCAACTTATGGAGAAAGAGTATGCCCTTACTAAAACGCCTTGATTCCAGAGATTCCATAAATTTGATGAGACATCCACCACTTGAACATCCAAATATGTGAAGCCAAGTCTCAAGAAATGTCTTTGTTTCCGTTCAATTTCCTTCTTCAAGTAGTGTTGATAGGTAAGACCACTCTACACTACAATACTCCAAGTGAGGTCTGACCAAGGAACAGTATAGCATCTTCAGTATATGCAAATCGGTGAAGGTCTACGATGTTCTGAAGAAGAGACAAGAATTTAAAGAGCCTTTTTGCATATGTTATGGACGTTGAGTTCCTAGTTCAGAGAAGAAGTAAATGTCACTCCAAGATTGGGCGAGTTGGTGACCGAGCAGTCTAACGTGTCAGGACTTAAGTTAGAGATAGGGCTGTTAAAATTCGGCTTAGACTGGAAGATTTATTAGTAATATTCACCTTCCACTGTACTGGTTCGCTCCAGGTACTCTGTCTGATTAAGTTCCTTGAACATATCTATAGTCTATGGACAGAGTCAGATTAAGGAGATCGGACTCTCCTAAAAAAACTGCATTGTTCGTGTCAAAGGTGTTTCTCTGACAGAGCAATCAAATAATACAGGATTTGAAATGTGGTGGAATGTAATGCAGAAACATTTCTCGAGGTTAAAGAACGTTCTTTCTACACCAGCCAACGACCAAATTAATGTCGTTCTAGAGAAGAGCTGCGTCCTGGAGTGAAGATATCTTCTTTTACAATTTCATATCGTCAACATAGAGCAAATGGTTGCAGTTAACAGAGCTCATAACAACGTTGATGCACAATTAAAGAGCATGGGACCAAGGTGCGATCCCTGTGGAACACCAGATGTAGCAGGTAACTCATTAGACAAAACGCTGTTGTACCTAACCATGATTTTGCGATCTCGAAGATAGATTCTGAGCTATTAGAGAAAGCACCCAGAATTCCCACTGGCCTCCAGTTTACGGATTAGAATTGTGTGACAGATTTGATCGAAGGCTTTAGAGAAGTCCATTTCTATAGAGTCAACTTGCTGCCTTTTTGCAAGAGCCTTCAATATATGAGTTTTGAAAAGAACAAGGTTTGTGCAGGTAGATTAAACAGTTGACAGAAAGCCCTGATGACTTGTGGATAGTATGTTCCTAATCTTGAAGTAGATTTTGTTGAAGACAATCTTCTCAAAGACTTTGGCTAATACTAGCAATATGTCATTTACTGAATCTATCTTATGAATTTGCACAACATGGTTAGTTTTTTAATGATGTCAGGAAATATGCCAGTTAGTTGATAGTGATCTATTAAAAAGCACAGTGAGCCGTCCAGAGAGGTAATCACACAGTGTTTGACCTCTGAGGGTGGGATAGAGAGCCAGGTCTTTTCATTGTATCGAGATTCTTCAGTGCCTGCAATACATCATTGGTTGCAATTACACATGTAGAAAATATATCTTGAGAGACCGAAGTGGTAATATATTGGTGGGTATGGTGCCGTCGTCTAAAGAATATACACAAGCAGAGAACTCTGCGAATAAGTTGGCTGTGTTTTCTTTGAAGTATGATGAAATGCCATAAAGATGCATGATAGATGGTGCTGATGTGCTATTTTGTAAAGGCTTTAGGTACCTCTAGAACACTTAATTAATTAACAAGTAACAATTAACCTACTTGCAGCCAGCGTTTTGTCCAAAAGTAACATATATTGATTGCATAGGAACTATTTTAGGAGTTGTAACCCTTTTATTAAAATAGTCGAGAATAGATGACCTTTTTTACACTTCTGGAAAATAACTTTGTCCTGAAACCCAAATGCATCTCGTGACCTCCAAACCTCACACGTAATTTACTGTATCAAAGAGACGAGACGTCAAACCAGTAATTAGGCTGGTACATGTGGTCCCATTTAGTACGTACACCATTAGACAACAACTAGTGTTTGGACACATGAGCAAACTGTATGTTGTATTCAATTCAGTTGAACTAGTTATGTATTTGTACTCTCTTGGTGATTAAATATACATTAATACACATTACATATACATGAGTACTTACCTGTGTTTGAGGTAGTATAGTACTACCTCAAACACAGATTCGCAATGTCCTTACATTTTAGACGTAAGTGCCAATATTTTTATTTCTAATTATTATGAATTAATTAAATGGAAACTGAGTACCCTCTAAAACATTTTTATTTAACTTATATCACAACATGTTTCGACTTCATTGTCATTTTCAAGTAGGCCTATATGAATCAAAATAAATAAAATCAAGCAATTTTTTTTATTTATACACTTGAAAATATCAATAAAGTCAAAAAATGTTGTGATAAAATTTAAATAAAAATGTTTTAGTGGGTACTCAGTTTCCATTTCATTAATTCATAATAACATGTAAGTAGCCCTAATTGTTTATATGCTATTAGTTTGTTTCTAAATATAGTAATAAACTATATAATGATTTTACAAATTCATATATAAGCGTCCTAACTATTATTACTATATAAAAAAAAAAAAAAAAAAAAAAAAAAAAAAAAAAAAAAGAAGAGGAAGAGTTTTCAATTTAGGATCAACATTTTCGTAGAAAGTTATATACAAGTTTAAATTACTCATTGTAGTCTAGAATGTAAAAAGTATATTATACTGTAAATTACATTAAGGATACTATACTCATCACAACCATGATTTGTAAGTCTATACTTACACATGTGTTGAAGAACTGAATCCTTTTATAATAATAGAATAAAATAAAGATAAAAAAATTTATAGGCTTTAATTTGTATAGATTTGTTTTTTTTAAGGAGAGGCCCGATCCCCTTCTTACCATTACTCTGATCATTCCTCATGGACTATTGATCTGGGTGAGGAAAATATTCAGACATAGTAAGGGGGCGAATCAGTACAGTAGAAGGTGAATATTACCATTGATTTTATACACAAATAGAATTCCCTCCAATGTTAAATTTTGAGTCTCAAAATATCAGCTGTTTGTTGGGTCCATTGTGGAGCGCTAAGTGTAGCTTCCATGTAAATGTAATGCAGTTTAAAACAGCTGGGTTGCGGGCCACACTAACTACAAAATTACTGCCAAAAATATTCCTATTAGATGGTTTTTATTCTATTTTAGGTGTATATAAATCAAGGATAATACTGACAAAGTACTTTCAGTCAAGGCCGGATTCGAACCAAGCTCAACATCTTAACCTCAGACGCACAAAGTCCTTGGACGCTTTAGAACCACTCGGCCACCTGTCATCTCCCATTTTTGGAATTAAAAACATACCACATATTTGTTCAATAGTGAAAAATACACAAAACGAGAATTAAAACTTGCATATGAACGTTTAAATTGTGAATATTTAGTACTTAATTTTTATTACTTTTGTTCTTTACAAACTCACCCACTGCCAAGTAGTTTTGTCGGGATACATTTTATCTTTAAAACACCCAAAACAACGCCTAATTTGAGAAAGGCACGAACGAACGTTTTCGGAGAAGCCAACGCAGCTGTAATTCCTGGTCAGAACAATCCAATTTGCTGTCCAAACTACCCGGGTCTTATTTCAATAGTGTCCTGTCAAGGCTACTGACAACTTTGTAGTACATAATTAGTTTTGTGTATGTCACCAAAGATGCAAAATACATTAAAGTGTATAGCAACATAGAACACCCCCAAGTCTCTGGAGTAATTTATGTAAATAAAAAATGAAAGGTAAAAGATTGCCAAAACAAATAAATTGGAATAATAACTATAATTAAGTTACCCTACTATTCATTTTGTTATAATAATACATGACTGGTTTCGCTCTTAGGCTATTCTACAGAGTGTGAATAATAAACATATAATCAAAATGACAACTATAAAAATAAAACAGATGAAAAAAACAAAAATATGATTAATTTAGTGTGTGAGCAAGTTGAAATTTACTTTTGATTCTTATGTTTTTTAAATTCTCTTATTTTTTTTCATATATAGTGTTATTTCATGTTTAAATTATGTAAATTAATGTGTTCTGAAGTTTATTATAATTGTTTTTATTTTTATGTGTACATTTATCTTTGGAATTTAGTTTTTCTCCTATTCTTCTCACATTAAAAAATTGTGATATTATCATTGATATTTTGTAACTGTGAATGACGATAATAAATCAGCAAAGTTAGAGATTAATTGATTTGAGTTTTTGTTTCTATTGCTTGTATTGTTCTTCGTAACGTAAATTAAACGTTTCTTCCGGGGGTTTTTTTTTTTGGGTTTTTCCCCCCCCTATGTAAAAGAATTTGTAATTTGAGCCATTTATTTTAAATAATCCAGATTTTTTTTCATATATTGTTTATTTTTATTTTCTTGTTGATAAAGTATGTTAATTAAATTTAAAAGTAATTCGTTCTTTTGTTGATAACTGAGTGTTATATTACTAGTGTTAAAAAAGTCTTTCTAATAGCCTTATGATTGTTGTATTATAATGAACACTGATAAATCTTTTCTTTTGTTTCATTTCTTATTTTTGTTTCCTTTTATCTTTTTATAATTTTGTCAACAATTGTCGGATTGTAACCATTTTTTCGAAGCTAAGTATTTTATTGTTTTTTCTTCTTCATAAGTCATATTTTTTCTTTGGGATGTTTAATATAACTCGTGAACCAACTTATACGCCAAAATCTAGTTAGCCCAAATAATATCACGCATCTCTTCGTCTATATAACACCATACAGAACTTTACTAACATAATAGCACACAATATTTTATTAACATAATAGCATGCAATACTTTGCCAAATTGATAAAACTCAGTCATTAGTAAAATACATTTAATATAGTTATATACTCAAGTGAACAATAGTTAGCTGAATTTGTACAGTTTGTTTTTCAGTTAGCTGCAGTTCAGCACCAAAGTTACTGCTGATTTTTTATGATTTGTCGAAGTAAATATTCTTGGATCTGTCCATTATTTTTAAATGTCTAAACATAAAGAACTATTATAACATGTTTAGGTATATATATACTATTATCATTGTATCTTTTAAATGTTAAACACTTTTTCACTACACTACTATGAGTTTAGCTGTTTTTGTTATTTGTTTACAACCTGCGAAACATCATATTTTCAACAACTGTCTATTGTTTACAACCGAAAATTTTTCACAGTCAACAACACCTGTTTTTTATTCCGTAGTGTAGTGAAAAGTATCGTTCAAAACTCGAGTGAAAGTGTTTTGTATGTTCTCGACCATTTATGGTCTCGAACATGCAAAACCCCACTTTCCACTCTTGTTATGAAATATACTATTAGCTTCTCTACTATATATGATGATATATTTCCCATCGTTTATTAATTTCAATTTCCCAAAAAAGGAGTAAAATGGCTAAAAGTAAGCAGCGATAAAACAACTACAATAGTTGTTAATAAATGATCAGTATATATTTACAGCTTTTTTTTTAAGTCAATTCATAACTCATGTCTTGAATGTGAACTGTAAGTAGTTCTGCCAGAGAGCAAATAAACAACGTACAAGGTATACTTGCTTTGTGGTCTGTTATTTGACTATGAAGGCAGTATATTAAGTCGGTTTGAGAGTTGTAAAGTTATATATCTTTTTTTACTACGCAGTTGATACAGGATATGAGAGTACACATGTATTCATTTTATAACCGTCTGCCAATATGTACATTTACTAATTTACTATGGTATATAGGTTTGTGAGATAACAAATATACTGATTTTTTTGGAACTTCTCTTAAAATTCCATAAAACTGAACACTTACATTCGTTTACCTTTCAAGCATCCTTTCTATTAGATATTTTATGTAGTAACTTCCTAAAATAAGTAGGGCCTAAGTCTTATAAAAATTAGTAACTATTTAAACACTTGTTAATTTCATTTTATAATTTGTAACCTCTTTTATTATAAAATAGACAACTACTTACTTTTGTACTTTTTAAAAGTTGAGTGGTGCAGTTTATACACTGTTAAATGTAAGCTTAATTTCCTTTCAAAAATATCTGCAAATTTAAATTGTGAGAGGTATTAGGGGGCTAAGTACATAATTCTCCGTTAATGTTTTAGGATAATGTTGACTATTACAGCCTGATCACAATGATTTCAATTTGAATATTTTTAAGATTTGCTGACAAATATATATTGTTTTTAAATAGGTCTGTGGTTTCGAAAAATTTAGAGAACAGAGTTACTGAAAATAAAAGAAAGAGACATACAAATTATAAACAAATTTGATGGATTGTCTTACTTTTTATTTAATTTTTCGGACGGTGATCATTCATATTAGACGAATTTGAATTTGGAATGTGTTTCATGTGTGTAGATGAAACGAACGTAGTAATTGTTACAAACTAAGGTGCCCGACTATACCTTAGAAAGTGTCATTAATTAATAGCCCAATGGTCGATGAACAGCCGGTAGTTATCAGATGATCCCTTTGAACATTTGTTTTAACTATGAATTTTAAAATTATGAAGCTGGGCTTTAACGGTCTATGCTATCCCAAATAGACTAATTATAGTGTCAATTAAGTTCTTAGAATGTTCTCATCTCCAGTTAATTAATACTACTATGTAATTTATCACGTAAATAGCTTTAGCTTTAGATGCTACAGCTATATGTAGTAAGTGACTAAATTGAAGTGACCATCTACGGAGGGTTAAAAGTTTACATAGTTCATGTGCTTTGGTGTTTTGTTCGGAGAGATCATAAAGTGCTGCTTGACATAATTTTCACTATGAGTTTTAATTAGTTTATCAATTGGTGTTGGCTAAAACATGATTTTATTTCAAGGCTTACAGTAAATTAGAGTGTTTGCTATAAATTAAACTAACAAAAAATGCTTAAAAGTTAACTCTCTTAAGCATAAACTTCGGGTGGCTTGCTGCACGTACAGGGTATTGACCCTCCCTACCCCATACATCACACGTACGGATATTGACCCCCCGCCCACCCATAAAACACGTATACAGAGTATTTACCCGCCCACACACCCATACACGTACACGTAATAGACCCTCCCTGCCCTACCCATACACGTACCACGTAAACACCCGTTCCGCCCACCCATACACGTACAGGGTATTGGACCGCACCGCCCGCCCATAACACGAACAGGGTATTGACCCGCCCGCCACCCATAACACGTACACCAGAATAGAAAACGCTAAAATAACCACAGCCCACTAAATCGTTTACTATTTTGAAATATAAAATAGCCATACAAAGTTTATCATTTTATTTAGACATGAAAATACTTTCAAACCAACTTGTTCTTACACACTTAAAAAAAAGAGAAATTATAGCTATATTAAAGGTAAAACTATTTACTAAATATAAACAAACTGCATTGTAAACTGACGAGTAAGATTCATCTTTATGTATACAATAGTTGTTTGTGGAACAGTCAGATATACGAGTGAAGAAGGAGTTTCAGACTGGGAAAGTGAAATATCACAGGGAATATGAGATGGAGGACGAATAAATCTGTTGATACTGCAGAACTATCTCGACTACGACGTTACCATTTGGGTGTGAATCACTGGACTGACTTTGTAAAGACAAGACAATGGCTTTCGTGCAACATGGTTCATAATTGTCTTCCAACTGAGATGTGAGCAGACTGTTTGATATGCAGCACATGAAGTCATAAGTCATCTGCCACTGCACAATCAATAATTCACTTCTTATTGAACATTTATAATGTACATACTGCATTCGATTTCTTTTGGGAAAATTATAAGTTTTCTCCTGAGTTATTTACATATTCAAATGTAATTGACGATATTGTCGACATAAAAGTAATTATGGTGTTTAAAACCTGCAACAAGCAAAAAATATTAAATAAACTCTTTACTTATGTTAAATCTTGTACATAGGCAGAGTAATAAATGTAATTTAACTTGTACATTAACTTTTAAAAATATTTTATTATTGAATAATAAACGTTAAGGAAGATTTATAGCACCCTAGCTTCGTCAGTTCAACTACATTGAATGTTCCACAAAGTTAAACACTATTTATATTTGTAGAAATCGCATTTTAAACTGTCAATATCTGTGCGGTAATGTCCTCAATAGCATAGAAAACAAATTTATGTAGTTAATTTTCAAGCAAGCCTCAACTGTTTTGATATTGTGTTTGACAATAATAATCATATTGATAACGTACAGTAACATATAAATAATTTACATAATTATTTATATGTTTGTACAAAACGAAACAATTTCACTCCTAGTTTTTGTGTCATTGAACTCAAATAGAACGGAAAATAATAAACCATTTAGTGAAAATAAAATTAATGGTTCCAAAGAACTGGCACACACTTTCACCCATATTAAAGACTAAAAAAATCAAAACTCTGAAAATTACCAGTTTGATTCCTAAATATTTTTTTTCTATGACTCAAAAACTAGCCAATTTAGAGACATGCGGTTTTTACAAAAATATTTTCAATATAATTCACATCTTTTCTAAAAATTAATTCAAAATCGTTACAGCCATTTTTGAGAAAATTCCACTTTTGTGTGTTTTTATCCATAAAAATAAAAAGCTAAAATTTTAAAAAAGTGAAAAAATGATCTGGCCATATGGGTTAAATACATCTACATACTAAATTTCCTAAAAATTGATCCATCCGTTTGGTCTCCAGCGAACTGCACATACACACATACGGATACCAATTTTTTTTCGAAAACCCCTATTTTTTTGGGTTCAGGGGACCCTAAAATGGATTTTTAGACTACTTGTAAAAAATTTTTTGGATGATCTCAACACTTTCTATTCTAACGCATGTGGAAGAAAGTAAAATAGAAAAAAAGATCGATTTTTTTAGAAGTAAAGCTTCAAATATAAAAGTATGTTTAGAAATCAACATTTAAATTTACAAGTAAATACAGTATATATATGTACTCCGATATGGATGAGGCTGAAGAAACATAACCTCTAATTAGATGTACACATCATATGAATACATTGTAATTAACGTACTGTTAAAGCCCGTTGAAAGTTGAATTGCACTGACTCAAAAGCAGAAAAACTAATATCTTCATTCTTTACTCTTCTTTTAAACAACATAATCTGAAAAAAAGCCATCAAAGTATTAAAAACCGAGTAGATTTATTCCTATGAATAATAATTATCATTATAAATTAATAAACGACCTAATATAGCCTATTATCAACAACTTATAACCACTAAGTTATATTGCAGTTGATTTATTTACCAAATAAAATGTATAAGTTTCGTTGATTAGGTTAGGTTTAGACATCTGCTATTGATTACTTGTAGAATTAAATGTTTGTTCAGAAAAAGTATTGTTTATCAGGAGATTTACTGTCGAAAAATTTTCTTAAACATCTTTTGAAAGGAACGCTTTCGGATAGGTAAGTTTGATGGACGTAACATTCTGAGTCTCAAAGCTGGTTAAATCCTTGATTGCTTACATGTAGACATCTCATGTAAAAGGAATATTTGTGTCAGTAATTTGGTTAGTTAGTGAGGTCTGCTATTACAACTGCATTATACAGCGTGATTTGTTCTTAGTGTGAAAGTTTTTAACTTGTAGGCCTATAACTTCATACAAAACCCATTAAAATGGTGCATTTTTTTATATTCCTGATGAAGTCCATCTAGGCTTGGCAGCCATTTTAAATAAAAAAACTTTTTAATGGATTTACTGTGCATTTACTCATAGAAACCTCAAATTTACCTTAATACGAAATCATTTTCAGAATCTCCATAAAATTTCCAATAACAACAATTAACTTTAAACCTGCTAAATTTGAAATAAACTTTGATAAAACTAAGTTCTTACATTCTTACATATGAGACACCGACACAACGTTGTGCGTATTTTAAAGCGAATATGAGTGTAGGATGAGTGTAGTCTGGTTACTAACTGAGTTCAACTGTTCCTCAGAAAGGGCAATTTATTAATAGCCCAACAGCCAGGGCATCTAAGGGACCTACTGATTTAGGTGGAATCCGAACCACGTAGTGCTGGTCTGATTTTCAGCTAATTGACAAGCCTGATACTCAGTTATCTCCCCCACACAACATCCGTACAGTGATTATCACCCAACATGGACACCCCAGACTTCTCTAGTAGTGTCCACGCAGATAGCAACCATCGAGCGGACGCAATGTCGGTTGTTTAAGTTAAATTTCATGATTTTTCTTTCAAAAAGTATAAAAAACGCCCCTTATCTCGGTTACTGTATAACTTACAGATTGTCAAATGGCATCAAAAACTTACCTGACTAATAAGGTGTCCAACGATACCATACTATCTATGAAATGCTTTAGGTTAGTAAGCAATAAAACATGTTAATTGAGAAAAAACACTATATGTTTAAATTTGTAAGCAATTTACAATGCAATCTTAGGTAAATTTGTCTTAGTTGCCTTTGGTTAAGAATTCTCGACTATTATGAATCTTATATGAGAAGATAATTATTAATTAAACCCACAATGGTCCTTAATACACATCAGCATTGCATTTTGATGACCATTTCAATGTTGATTCTATTTATATTAATCGCTTTTACACAAAAGGTACAAAAAAATCGAGATTACACAAGGTTAAACTTATTATTTTATAAACGAAAATATAGTTTGTAGGTGACATATTTTTATTTATCAAAACAATAACGCAAAACATTGCGGTTGTGATTAACATTAAGGATTAGGCACGGAATTTAAATTTAATAACTTAAAAAAAGAAGGCTTTATTAATTAGATTGCACAATCATAGTTCATTTTGAAATTTTCTGCCTTGGTTCTGAATACACCTTTTTAATATTTTCCTCATAGCTGCAATAGTGTCTTTAAAAGAAAACTGCTGTCTTAACTTCTCACAACTATGATTTTGTAATATAATTTATAAATCTTCTCTTTTTAAGTTATTAAATTAAATTTTTGTGTTTAATCTTAATTTTAATCACAACCGCAATGTTTTGCGTTATTGTTTTGATAAATAAAAATATGTCACCTACAAACTATATTTTCGTTTATCAAATAATAAGTTTAACCTTGTGTAATCTCTATTTTTTTTTGTACCTTTTGTGTAAAAGCGATTAATAGAAATTAACATTGAAATGGACATTAAAATGCAATGCTGATGTGTATTAAGGACCATTGTGGGTTTAATTAATAATTATGCTCTCATGTAAGATTCATAATAGTGGAGAAGTCTTAACCAAAGGCAACTAAGACAAACTCAACTCAAAATTTGTGTTGACATTGTACATACCTACCAATGTGTTGTAAATTGCTTACAAATTTAAACATGTAGTGTTTTTTCTTACGACATGCTTTATTGCTTACTAACCTAAAGCATTTTATAGGTTGAATGGTATCGTTGGACACCTTATTAGTCAGGTAAGTTTTTGATGTTATTTGACAATCTGTAGGTTATAAAGTAACCGAGATAAGGGGCGTTATTATTACTTTTGAAATAAATCATGATGTTTAACTTTACGTAACTTAGTTTTAGCGCAGTTTTTTTTTTCTAATTTAGCAGGTTTAAAGTTAATTGTTCTTATTGAAAATTTTATGGAGGTTCTGAAAATGGTATCGTATTAAAGTAAATGTTGAGGTTTATATTAGTAAATGCATGATAAATAAATTAAAAATAAGTTTTTAAAATTTAAAATGGCTGCTAAGCCTAGATGGACTTCATCAGGAACGTAAAAATTGCACCATTTTATTGGGTTTTGTATGAAGTTACACAAGTTAAAAACTTTCACACTAAGAACAAAACACCCTGAATATAAATGGGACTATATTAGCGCTCCACAATGAACCACAAAACAGCTGATAATTTGAGAACAACAGTTTGCATTGGATGAGAAATCTCTCTGTGTTCTTATACAATCAATGGTTAAACCTTCAAGGGGCAGAATTCCACTCACTCCTATCATTAATTAAAAAAATACAAATAGAATTTTGAATCTCAAACTAACAGCTGTTTTGGGGTGCAGTTGTGAAGTGCTAGTGTAGTTCCATGTAAATATAATGCTGTTTAAACCAGCTGTATCAAAACTCACTAATAAACTAAAATTCTGGAACTAATATTCCTATAACATAATTTAATATCTATTTGTAAGTAATAATATAATGAAGGGTTTAAGCCTTACTTACACAAGAAGAAATAAGATTGCAGCTGTTTTTCATGCTCGTCCTGAGTGTACGCAATGTACAGTCTGTTCACGTTGAGAATGAACGTGGATAATACCCTAGATTGACTGTAAGATTGAACCTGTTTGGTTATACTGTAATATAAAAAAAAATGGTTTATTCTTTACACTAATGTTCATTTAATTAGATACACCAATGTTGGTTTATATTAAATTTAGTAAAAATCAACTGTAATATGTTCTAATTTAAGCTTGTGAGTTATATTGTTTTTATTCTGTACAGATTAATTCATATATTTATATGTTAAAGGATTCATATATTGATGGACACATCATTTATCAGTACTGCTTAGGTCGAAAGCAGTTACGCATTATACCTTGTAACCGTCGAAATGGCACCTGCCATAACTATATGTATACCCTTACGGATAAACAAACAAGTCCGACCTGACAGGCAATCTAGTGCGTTTTTCTACGTTAATTCATAGCGTTCAGACTGTACTTGAGACCGGGACCCCTGACCCAGACCCCAACACAGGAAGCATAAAACATGTAGTTTTATAATCATAAAATAAAAAATTTTGATATATTACACTAATAAACGAGTTAGTAAAGTATTTTTTAAAACTATTTTGATGATACAATACTGACGGGTGAACTTTTAATTTATTTATCACAGATTTATTTTTACTAGAATCGTTATCTGTTAATGACAAAATCCTCTTAAATGGAACCAGTTTTTAATAGATCTTTACTGATTTTCATTTAACCTTTTAGTCTATTTAATTACATAATATTCTAACTTTGTTAAATACAATTATGTTAATAGCAGTTTACACTATGTAATACTTTCTTTTCTCACGTATTACATAATCTGGTTCCAGACGGATTTAGTTAGAAATTAAATTTGATTAATAAATTCGATTTAAAATCAATAAACTTTAATATCTAGTTGCCATCATGATGTATGTGATAAAATAAAGTATTTTAACTTTGCGAAACATTTTGGCTAATTTATGAACAACAATGGTAGAGTAAGAACTAAATTAGAATATACAGGGCGTTTGAAAAGTGTGGGGCGAAACTTCAGGAAATGATTAAATAGGTAAAAATAAACAAAAAATACCTATGAAGATGTGTCTTATCTCACTTAATTTGGCGTCTGTATGTATGTTAAATAAAAATAAAAAAAACACCTTTACCTGCTGCTTAGCTATAGTTTTGAAACTTCACACAAATATTTAACTTTACTCCACCTAATATACTCTAAAAATATAAATTAATATGTTTACCCGTTTCGAAATGGCGGCCGTTTAAAAATTTTAATGCTAAATTTCATGAAAACCAAATAAAAAAACAAAACATTGTTACAGTACCTAATATTTAGCTTAAAAAGAGTAAAATATTTTGGTACCTCATTTGTTACAATCGGACAGTAAATAACTGAGAAAATTTAATTTTTCTTATTGTGTGCAAAATGTTTTTGAAACTTTTATATAATTGTGTCTATTGAGTTAGGTCGTGTGAAAAACAAAACCATCAGTAAAATGTTTTTGCACACGACCAGAAAAATTACATTTTCTCAGTTATTTACTGGCCAATTGTAAAAAATAAGGTACCAAAATATTTTACTCTTTTTAAGATACATATTAAGTACGTAACAATTTTTTAAATTTGGTTTTCATGAAATTTAGCAATAATATTTTAAAACGGTCACCATTTTGAAACGGATAAAAATATTATTTTATATTTTGAGAGTATATTAGTTCGTGTGAAGTTAAATGTCTTTGTCAAGTTTCAAAACTATAGCTAACACCGTTTAGGAGATAAAGTATTTTTTTTTAAAACACGCACACAGACAAACGCCAAACTAAGCGAGATAAGACACATCTTCATAGGAACGTTTTGTTTATTTTTACCTATTTAATCATTTCCTGAAGTTTTGCCCCACACTTTTTAAACACCGCCTATAGTAACATTTCATTTCAGAATTGAAGAAAACATCCTAATCTATATTCTAACTAGACATTATGTTATACTTTTACTCACAATACGTAAAACACTATCAGGAAGCTGTTTTTTACTGTGGACTTCTTCTAGGTCATGTTTGAGTTTATGAACCTAAAAATACAGCAAAAATGTTATAATAATTGCATTACCACAAAAAATAAAATGATTATATGAGGTATTATGAAATACATCCAAGACTACAAATGTGTTTGGATAATTTAAATCACAAAATATCCCCTTGCATTAAAGTATGTATGTATTTTAACTTTGACAATTTTTTAAACATTTATTGAGATGTTATAAAGGAAAATAATTTTTATTAAGGACTAGCTATTTACCAATGTCTTGCTACGGGATATACTGTATATCTATTCAAGGCAAAGACGTAGGTGACTCACTCACTCATCACTAATTCTCCATTTTCCCATGTAGGTAGGGGATTGAAATTTTGTACACCGATTCTTTAGGTCTTAAATAGAATAACTAAGCTGTTTTCACGCCATTATATCTATACGGATCCACCACACAGCCCTTCAAAGTTACCATGTTATGCTTAAAGTATGGTAATAAAATCTTTTCTTGCATTATAATATGTAGCCTATACATTTTAACTTATAATTAAAAAAAATTATCTGTAAATTTATAAAGGAAAATCTTGTTTATTAAGAATATAATTAAACTAAGGCCACTGACAATAAATCGTATATACAGACTCTAATGAATATAGGAGAGTCGATGGAATATATAAGACATTACTAACTTTATAAGATTAATTTATCTATATTTATAAAAGAGGATGTTTGTATGTATATATATATATATATATATATATATATATATATATATATATATATATATATATATATATTTATAAAAGAGGATGTTTGTATATTTGAAGTTTATGCGCTGCCAAACCATCCAACCGATCGCCATGAACCTTTAGGACGTTGTCCTGTATACTCCCGAGATGGTTTCTGTAAAGTTTGATGCAGATCCGTCCACAGGGTCCCGCCCCACGGGCTCCTAAAGATCCCATGTTATTCAAATGGAGAATCTGAATTGTTTACAAAAAACATATGACTGTGTGGTTTAATGTAGTTTCACATGCCATAAGCAGATTGAAGTTCTCACAACAACAGTACTGTATATGTTTTGATTTATTGTAGTTCTATATTTCACCTTGAGAGTGTAGCACACACTACTTTTACTTGATCAGGTGATCTGTATTTGGTGTTAACCTTTTTCCTCGGTAATTAAAACATGTGGTGAAACGTGAAAATAAAAATAAATAATTATTTGTTTTGCAGTTTACTTTTTATGACATGCCTCCTAAAAAATCTAATATTGGTAGAAGAAGCAAAAATGCTCGAATTCTTTCAGCTATTAGGTTCTAAATCAAACTCAATATTATGACCGACGAAGCGGGCGGGTACAGCTAGTATTCTATAAATAAATAAAATACTTTCATATATCTACATAGTTTAAGTTTTTGGGTTCTGACCAAGCTAAACAAAACTCAAAGTCGCCACCATTTTTGTTGCAATAGTAATTCTCATTGGAAAAAAAATACTGCATTGTATAGAACATGAACTAATATGCATGGAAGGCTGCACAAAAGTATATTGATGGTATTTACATCAACCATTAATCAACACTCGATCCCAGGCCCATCGACATTACTAGCCCCCCATGATGGACATGGGTAGGAATCATGATTCATTTGGGTAGAATCCTTGATAAGCTGGGTTACAACTCCCCAATTTGTTACTTGAATAGCTCTCCAAGTACACGTTTTTAATCAATTTGGACAACCTTCCGTGATAATCTTGTGTAGCCGCGGTGTTCATGTTAGGGTGGTAGTCAGGGAGTGGATGTTGTGTAGCCGCGAGGTCATGTTGAGTGGTAGTCAGGGTGTGGATGTTGTGTAGGCGTGGTGTTCATGTTGGGTGGTTGTCAGGTTGTG